>WAAD01012680.1:0-12097 GCA_013389945.1 Fregata magnificens | reverse complement strand
TTTTTTTAAATCATTCTACTGTATCCCACTTACACACATTCAGTCCGTTCATATGGTCCTTTTCAACATGTCTTCTGTATTCTAAGAAAATACTAACCATCTACTATGTATTCAAATTCTCTGCTTTTCACATTTTTTAAAAAGATCATTACCTTTGGTTTAAGTTATACTATTAGAAGATTCAATTTTAGTGAAGTTTTGGAAACTACATGAGAGTTCTTGGTAAACGTCAGTATTGCAGAGGCGACTGATAGTCCTCTACTGCCTGTCAAAAGAAAACCTACACCATTAAAATCAATGTATGATCTATTTTATAAACCATATGTTACCTTAAATATATTCTCAGATCAATTCAGATGGTTTTGTAGGTGAGGTTAATTCCAACAGTTCCTTCACACTGAGAGAACTTCTAGTGCCTTTAAGAGAAAAAAAACCCAAACAAAACCAAAAACAAATACAATGACAGACTGTTTTAGCTTCCCTACAGAAATCTTCAGGGCAGCTTTGCCATCATGTGTCTGTTTTGTACAGGAATACCAAAACACATATTCCTGCTTGAAAGATTCAGATGTAATTCAGCTGAGGGTTCAGCAATTTTTCAACTGCTCTGACACAAGTCATACAATTTCACTTCAAGTATTTGAAATTCTATATTGTTTCGTGCAGGATCAAGTTTTGCACTGACTCTCAAGGGATGACACAAATTTGAACTATTAAAACATGGTCCCACAATTTGTGATGCTTCACTAAAAAAATGCACCTGGGAGGGGAGTGGAAAAGTCCTTCAAAGTTTGAGGTACACAAAACCCACTTAACTTTGTCAGGAAACAACAAATGAAGCATTGTGGAGGATTTTTTTTTGTGTGTAAGAAAAGTCAACATTGTGAGAGAATTAAGTTTATAATATAATCATTTTAAAAGTATTTATACAGATATCTATTTTGAAGTCATCTTTAGTTAAAAGAAGTAATCGCACAGATCAAACAATTTTATTTGTTTGGTTTTAGTGCCATACAAACAACACATACAGACTACCAGCTAATTTAAAAGTCAGTCCTCAGAGCAAGACAAGGTCAAATCTGTTTGGTTTTTTTTTTTTTTTTACAGTTCATTCACTGTTGCACAACACTACTTGCAAGAACTCGTGACTAATTAAACCAACACATGTGAGACAAAAAGATAATTTAATATATATACTGTCCATCATAATGCCTCCAATTTTGTTATTCTATTCCCATTTTGCCATTATCACTATTTGCTATATAGTATATTACTAGATTAACACAATTTTATTAAAAACACATGCAGTTGTGAGACTGCAAAATCATGTCACTAATATTAAAATTAAAAAATAGACTGATAGTTTTTTTATTCTAGAAATGAAATATAATCCTCTTTCAGAATTACTACCTTCATTAAACTCTAGTATTCTAACAGAGTACAATATCTTCTTATTTATTTAGATCAATTGGAAAATATTTTTATAATTTGACTCTCAAATGTGCTGTTGTGTCAGAGCAGCACATGCACAGGATGCAGGGGACAGGAAGAGGAAGGGGCTTTCTGCGGTGGTTATCACCTACAACTTGCTGTCCCCTGCACCTCTGCATAGTAACTGCAATCCACTAACTCATAGAAATGGCATCAACCAAACTTCCAGCTGGAAGGTATAAACACGCCAGCTTACCCAAAAAGCTTTTGAAGCAGATCCAGCAGCAGCCAGACTGCTGAAGCTCTGTTGCTCCCAGCATAGTGCAGGGGATACATGCACCGTGGCAGAGGAGGAAAGATGAGCACTCTCCCGCTCAGCTAAGGAGCTGTTTTGCTCACAGGCACACAACTTACTTGAGAACACGTAGTAAATTCGTGAATTAATGACATAATGAATTGGAGAACTCACATGTTAGACTAGCCTGTATGAAGGGGACTGAGTCCTCATTTGATTTTTATGGATTTGGGGTGGAAACCCAATGAGCTCATGAAATAAAGTCTAGAGAGTACATTGTCCTGTAAATTTTTGGAGATCCAAACAGAATGTGACAGCAGTCTATGTAAAAAGTAGGTTTTGATGATATGCTAATTAATAACAAGCAAGCCTGTGAGGACCAAATTTGCTGCTTGTCTATTAAGTTGTTCAAAAGCTTCTGACTTCCAGGATGTGCAGTATGCAGGATTCAGGCCTACCCTGGAAAGCTTTACCAGGCAGAGACCCCCAGTGCAGCCACAGCTTCCAAGACTCTCCAGAAGCAGTTTAAAAACTCAAGGTCACTCTTTTGAACATGATTTGTTTTATAAAAAAAGTTTCCTTATATAAAAAGGAGTTGAGATTTTGAACTTGCAAAATGGAAACAACTTAATTTTTACAGTTTGTTTGGCTTTCACTTAAACACAGTTTTTTATTAAACAAGGGAAGAAATGAAAATCTGAGTCAGGTAAGAGTCAGAAATACGAGATCCAAGAAGATACCCCGTACTGAACTCTGGTATAGGAGTTTGTCAAACAACATTAAGAAGAAGAATACTAATAACAGTACATTACTAAGTGCCAAAAGTCTTGTTATGAGGGCCTAACAGCCACAAATGCTCCTAGTTTATGTTTGGAAAAAACCTGAAAATACTAGACTAATCATACCATAAGACTGATGCAATCCTTTCCCTCTCCTATCATGACTTAGCAAGCTCTTGATTAAAACAAAATATTCAGAGTACAAATTAAGAGAGTCATCTGAAGATAAAGAATTGATTTTCAATAATTCCTGTAAGCCTGGAGGGACTCCAAAAGCTGTAGCTATATTTAAAACCAGTAAGTGAGATGACTCAGGCAACCTCTGCCCCATCAGTCTAAGTTCCAAATAAAGTAACCAGACTCTGCCATTCAGAACTACTAATAAAGCTTTTAGCAAGATTGTATAAAATAAGACAGGCACATTTAGGGCAGCTAGACTTTGTTTCATGAGAATTAGTTTTATGCAATAACAGCTTTGAGGTACACAGGTGAGATCCTTGGCATTTCAGCTGGCTCACTCATACAGGTTGGGTCACTCAGCCAGGCTCCATTTCCTATTAATTACTACAATAAGAGGATCCCCAATGAGTTGTTAATGGTGTCCTGATTGCCTGGCATTATAGGAAACAAAATACAGCTGGCAGGCTTACCTCATTTCCAATGCCTTTCTGGTACCATTTTAAGGATTACATTCTCATACACAGGAGCACTAACACAATGGCAACATGCATGGGTTATTTCAGAACTCACCTGAAGGCCAGGGCCCAACAATGTAGTGGGGAACTCTGCTGTTCAGTTCAGTGTTTTACCTTGCCAACATCTTAGACATGCACTCCATATTTAAGTTACAGCCTGAGAATAAAAAAAAAAAACCAAAAAAATATTTGTGGGCTACAGAAACAGTTTATAATTTACAATTAGTAGTCCACAGAGTCAGATACCTATTCCAAGGAGTTGCACAGAAAGGGACAGAGCTACACTAATTACAACTATAGCAGAAAGCAACACTAAAGGAATTTCAGATAAGATGACTGTAATTAGTTTTCAGGTGGACTAATCTGGTCCAAGCCATCCCCAACACCTTCAGCTGTGATTGCAGCCACAGGAACTGAAGATGCTCAGCAGGTCATTAACATCTCTTAGGATGAGGCCCAAATAATTTACACAACATCACTTCAGCAACAGCTAAGAAACTTTAAACTTGTCATTTGAGACTATTTCAACTTTATTTCCCACAGTTCCTCATTTTAAGTTCAATATTTTACTACAAGTTCTGCACAAAACATAATTACAAAAAGAAGCAAAGGCTGATGTGTTGTTCTGTTCTGCCTCAAAGTCGTAGGTACTCATAACAACAAAAAAGTCAGTCTAAGAGCTACTCTGTTGACAATAAACCAAGTAAGAAAAACAGTTGTTGTAAGATTTTTAAGTGCTATTTTCCAGCTTCTCTTTTTCTGTTTTAGTCAAAAATACTGACAAGTACTTCTAAACTTGCCCCAAAAGAAGAGTTCATCAAAACTTTTCAAACACCATTAAGGTTCCATTACTGTATTTTCAGCTTCAGTTTAAGGAGGGTTCACTCATCATTAATCAAATCTGTCAATGAGCTCTTTGGCCTAATGATTTTGCGTACAAATAGGAAGGTTAACATAACGGTTTGGGTTTGGTTTTGGTAGTGGGTGGGCTACAGGGGTGGCTGCTGTGAGAAGCTCCTAGAAACCTCCCCCATACCTGATAGAGCCAATGCCAGCCAGCTCCAAGACGAACCCACCACTGGCCAAGGCCAAGCCAATCAGTGACGGTGGTAACACCTCTGTGATAATATGCTTAAGAAGGGGGAACAAAACCCTGCGCAATTGCTGCCAGAGAGAGGAGTGAGAATATGTGAGAGGAACAACTCTGCAGACACCAAGGTCAGGGAAGAAGGAGGGGGAGGAGGTGCTCCAGACACCAGAGCAGAGATTCTCCTGCAGCCCGTGGTGAAGACCATGGTGAGGCAGGCTGTCCCCCTGCAGCCCATGGAGGTCCATGGTGGAGCAGATATCCATCTACAGCCCATGGAGGACCCCATGCCAGAGCAGGTGGCTGCCCAAAGGAGGCTGTGACCTCATGGGAAGCCCATGCTGGAGCAGGCTCCTGGCAGGACCTTGCAGACCTGTGGAGAGAGGAGCCCACGCTGAAGCAGGTTTTCTGACAGGACTTGTGACCCCATGGGGAACCCATGCTGGAGCAGTCTGTTCCTGAAGGACTGCACCCTGTGGAAGGGACCCACGTTGGAGAAGTTTGTGGAGGACTGTCTCCTGTGGGAGGGGCCCCACACTTGAGCGAGCTAGAGTATGAGGAGTCCTCCCCCTGAGGAGGAAGGAGCAGCAGAAACAACATGTGATGAACTGACTGCAACCCCCATTCCCCATCCCCCTGTGCTGCTTGCAGGGGCAGAGCAGGGGGAGAGAGAAAAATTGGGAGTGAAGTTAAGCCTGGGAAGAAGGGAGGGGTGGGGGGAAGGTGTTAAGACTTGGTTTTATTTCTCATTTCCCTACTCTGATTGGATTGGTAATAAATCAAGTTAATTTCCCCAAGCTGACTCTGTTTTGCCTGTGTCAGTAATTGGTGAATGATCTCTCCCTGTCCTTATCTCAACCCATGAGCCTTTCATTATATTTTCTCTCCCCTGTCCTGCTGAGGAGGGGGAGTGATAGAGCAGCTTTGGTGGGCACCTGGCATTCAGCCAGGGACAACCCACCACAACTCCAAACTAGTCAAACTGACAAACACCAATTTCCAATAGCCTCTTAGTAAAGAGATCAGAGTGTATTCTTTAGCCAACGGCATTGGCAGGCTGCTGTTACCAAAACTCACCATATGTAATACCATAAATCCAAATGCATCAGTTCATACGCAGAAATACTTAGCATTGTTAGTATCAAGACAGGGATAAAATGGAGCAAAATATTCATAGCAACTTTGGAATTATTAAGCCATTAACAGATTCATAGAAAATAAAATATTTCTTTACAATAAAATTAGTATCCCTTCTCAAAATATGACCATGCCCATTTCCAATAAAAGCTAAACAGGAATTATGTCTCCCTCTCAGGTATTGGAGAGCTCTGGAGGCAGGACAGAGAATTTCATCTAGTCTATTTAAGCTATGAACTGAGGCATTTTTGGCCCGAATCAAGTAAGTTCAAGCATCAGATAAAAACGTTCTTTATTTTTTTTTTTTCCCCCCTAGGGTGGATGGAGTAACCTATATTGCCCCCATCTTCATCCATATTAAAATTCAGTTTTGGACCGAAGCTCAGCTTCTCCATACCACAGCCATGTGGCATCTCAGGAGGCCTCAGAGCCATGGCTGACAGAGGTCACCATGTTTCAGCAAGCAGTGTTGGGAATACCCAGGGAAGGGCTATGGATCAAGATCTTCACCTCTCCAAACCAATCTGAACTTGGCTCAGGATTTGTTCTTGGAGCACTTCATCCAGTTGTAACAATAACTGCACAGGCCCAACATGAGCTGTGTGATCCAGGTGGAGATCTCCATGCCCTGACTCCTGTCTACACTAACCCAGGAGCACAAAGCTTGTCCTCCCTGCTAACTTCCCTCTTGGGACATGACCACTTACAAATCTCACAGAACAGGGATCCTGTCTCCCATCAAATCTGACACATTTTCCTATGATCAGCAGAGTTGGAGCCAAGTAACAGGTATGCCTGCCCTCCTGCATACAGGGAACGAGTCAGAGGGGGAGCAGGCAGCCAGGAAGAAGCACAAAGTTCAGCGCGGAGGTGAGATGCACGCTCTATCTATCCTGCCTATACAGCTTCAGCAGGCTTTGATCACCAGGCAGTCAGATTTGGTTCCCTGGCCATCGTGCATCAGCCAGCTACATAAAATAAGCTGTAAGATAGGTGGAGGAGTAGGTCTTCACCTAACCTAGCCTACCTTCAAAGACAGATATGCTGTGATAAACACCTAATGCTCATAATTCAGACAAGGAATTACATTTCTTTCACCAGACCCGACTTTTATTCCAGTGCTGGAATCCAGACTCTTAAGTTAAATTTGATAATGATGGTACCACTAACATGACCATTTTTAATCATCACATCTTCGATATTCTCACTAATGATAGCAAAGATACTTGTCCTTGGGGTTAACCACTCTTGTACTATTTTTACTCCAATATTCATGCATAGGTGCCTGAGCTTGCTGCTAATGGCAAGACCATCAGTGGCAGGGGAAGGAAGGCAGGAGAAAAGAGGGCAAGGGTCAAAAAATTAGTCTTCCAATAATAAAAGGGTGAATGGTGTGTCTTATTTTAAATAACTTTTCAGTAACTCTAAGATAAGGACCTACAAAATACCTCTGACATTTTTAACAGAGGGAAAACAGGTCTAACACATTGGCTTAACTTTGTTTGCTAAAACTTTCATACTGGTATCATTACAGATAAGTAGGTTTGGTCACAGTAAACAGATGAACAGACACATTCGATGGAAATTTAAGTACATTTATACTTACGCCCCTCAGTTTGCAATTAAAAAAGTGATAGACACATTCCATTTAAGCTGAGGCCAGGGGAAAATATAGATAGGTAGAAAAACAGTTAAACATGTAAATTTTGAGAACTGATGGTAATAGAAAATCTAGGTGTAATCCTAAAAAATGAAGATAAATATGCTATATCTGGGGAAACTGTATCTTCATAGATTATGTCAAAGATTAAGACATACATAATTGATTTAGCTAGCTTAAGACAAATGAGACACATGGAGAGCCAAGAAAGTAATAGTTTTAAGGAACATTCATTAAGCTTAACTAAGTAAAATAGAGTTTATATCATGCAGCGTAGCTTCCATAATTTATATGTATTCAGTTTTCATATTTTCATTAATGGATATTTTTAAGACCACACTGACAAATGAAAAATTCTAGTTTAAGAAAATAAATCCACAGGGGAAAAAAAAAAATACAAGGCCAGATCAATTTGCCATTATGAGCTTAGGGACCTGCTCACACTATAATATTGCTGATAAATGTAAATTTGATTCTGTGCTTAAAGAATGGAACTTGAGATTTGTGAAAGAGGTAAAAATTTAGAGTCAAATAAAATCAAGCCTGTCTGTGGACTCACAATTCACATTGCACAGGGTTGGTTTTTGCTTTGTTAAAAAGGAAAGCACATAAGAACTTTTTTTTTAACTCAAGATAATATATAAAAACAAACTTGCATTGTTATTTACATTCCTCAGGAAAAGGCCTTGAGTGCTCTGACTTCAATTTGGGTATAGCAGCTCAGCATATATGGGTGGGAGCATCTCATTTATTTTTCCTTCAGAAACATACGACATGGGAGGAGTTACTTGTGAGATAGCCATTCTACCACAATTTATACAAGCTGCCATTATGCGTGTTCACACTCTTGAAAACCTCTCCATCTTCCTTGTTTTGATTTTCCTCATAAACAAATCATCCTTCCTTCTATGAAGGCTGTACAGACTTCTTTTTTTTGCTACTATATTGGTTTGTTGTTCAGTGAGATTATGCTGATCCTCATTCTTTGCAGGACCAGTTTCAACAATTATTCAGCAATTCTGACTCACTCATTATGTATTGATAATTCAATAAACAGGAAAAATCGTTGGATAGCATTAACCTTTTCACTGCCATTACATGCACACATACAAGCACTCATTTTTGAGTTGAAAAGCTTAAACTAGGCACTGGTATAGAACACAAGACATCACACAACAGAGTTACCACATGCTCCAAACTGTAAAGAAACATAGGAAGTTGGTAGATCAGGTATTTCCAAACTACAGTCAGACTACTTGCAGAGAACATGAAGAGACTGTACCAAGGAACAGAGATGATGTTATACACACTATTATGATAAAGTTGCAACAAAACCAGATGGAGATGAATTCTATTATTTCACCAATAGTTTTTACTCTAAGCATACCAGCATCACCTCGATTAATTAAAAACCTTAGTCTGAGAAGTTGGACAGAATTTCCCTTAGCCTTGACAATCCAGACATGCCATCGTGAACAACCTTCCAAAGTTAATTCCTTATGTGCAGCAAAAGAAGTGTACCGAATTACCATGGTTCCACCTAGTAAATTAAGCAACATTTGATTTTTCTTCTTCATAGCCAAGAACAGGAAGGATTATTGCTTAGCAGCTTTTTGCTTTTAATGGTTGTCAACTTTGAGATGTGCTCCTGGCTGTTATACTATCTCTGCTTTCATTTTCCTTCTTCCCCTCATCCTCACAATAAAAGACAAGACATAGGAAGGAGGAATATTAAAATAAAAAGTCAAACTCAATTGCTTCCTTTTCCTTCCCTTATTAACTGCAGTTTCATTCCAATAGTGTTCAGGTAAAACACAAGTGGTTTATTGTACACTTTTTTGCACTTCAACTGTGGCTCAGTTAATAAGCCAGTTACCCAAAGTCACATCAGTTTGATTAGCCACCACCACCATCACAGGTCATTTGAAAGCTTTTCTAATGGCAACACCTATAGCAGTAGCACAGTAAAGGTGCAGATTTGTTGACAGATTCAAGGAGTCTGAGGTTGCTGCAGATGAGCACAAAGTTCACTGTGCAAGAGAGAGCTAATCAAGTCATCTCCAAGTACCGCAATATGCAAAAAGTGACTATAATTGTCATGACAGTGCACAGCTCCTGCATTTTAAGATATTCTGCACATTTGGGCTGGTGGGGTTTTTTGTGAATTTAACTTAGGTGCTTTTTGATTTAAATGAATTCTGATAGTTGCTGTGCAGTTTTTAGAAGTGAAATAAGATACAGAATAATTTATGGAAGAACGTGTAAGTAAGCCCAAGATCACCGTAAGTTTTATAAAAATGTGTCCAAGTGCTTGCTTGCACACAGCACTGCTACAAACTCAGACTATCCTGGCACCTGCTGATCCCAGTGAGGTCAAGAAAATAACCCTTTGAATAAACTTCATAGTGTAAGCTAGTTGAGTTCAAGCCAGTTAACTACTTAATTATTCTATTGGAGGCTACCAGAGATGTAACATCCCGTGAAATTTTTCAAAAAATACAGGAAAAAACCATTAGTGTCTCTCTAGCCTCCCAGCTCAGTGCATTCAGCAGCACAGCAGGGAGACTTCTTCAGTTCAATATATCCAAACTACTTTCATGGAAAAGCGTGGTGTATGAAAAAAAACCCCTTTAATTCAGGTACATTATAATGCTTGGGAAAAGATTATAAATTCAGTCAACTCTAACTGGAGCCTTAATGTAACTTTGTGGAGTACTACAATTGCATATTCTAATACCATTTTTCTAAATCCCAGCCAGTATCTGATTCTAAACAGGTCAAGTTTTCTCCTACACTTTTGTTTTACTGAAAGCTATGAAATAAATTTTCTTCCTGAGAAACTTAGTCTAATGATTGTGACTACTGGCCACATATCATCAATAACATTAATTAGCTTTAGCACTGCTGATTTGTATCAGCCAGATCTTGTCCCAGCATCCCCGTGAAGAGATACATGATCATTTAGAAGTGAGATTTTAGACTTCCCTTCAGACATAATTAGCCATAGCAATTGGAAAACTCCCACTTCAAAGATTTTTTTTTTTTCTTCCTTCACCATACTAGTCCTAGACCAATACGGAAGTGGAACACACACTACGTTCAAAGGTCTTGCTAAGTACCAATTTCAGAGGAGGACGAATGTTTTCTATCCCAAAAGACAACTTCACTTATACACAATTATTCTGGCAAACAATTTGCCTGTTTTGCTCAAAACATTCTTTAAGAAGGCACATTTCTCAAACAAATATTTTCATATGAAATACCTAATTTAGTAGGTTTTTAAGTGATAACCTGAAAAAAAGAAATTTGAGTGAAGTGTTTCTTGGATCCCAAATAATTCTTCATTTTGCTCAGCATGACATCATTTATTCCATGTTCTGTAAATTAGAAATACGATGTTCACCCAGTTCTACTCATCTTCATGGAATATGACATTTGTCCACACTTGCTCCGTGAATAGCTTTGTTTCTGCAGATGATCTAGCAAAGCCAATGAGTGCGTTGTCTACACAAACACACAGATGTATGTAAACAGCTATACATACAAACTGCTTACATACAGGTGTATGTAAACAGCTCTGCTAAAACTTTAAGTTATAAAGTTTGGGTTCATTAAAATATTGTAAAAAAACAGAGGAAGCAAATTGTATTCACTGATGAGCAGCTTTATATCTAAGCACACTCTGACTTTCTGTAAATACAACTTAGTGCAAATGTGACAATGCAGACATGGATGTACCAAGCCTTGCTTACCTCACCAATACCCTTCAGCACATTTTCCAGTCTAATCATAACCAACAAGTTCAGTCAACCAAGCTATGCAATTATTTAACTTGCTCCTCTGCCTGATAGAAAAACATGCTTTTGTAATCATGTGTGTCTAGATAACACATTTCATACAAGGCAACTTCCCGTAGCTCAAACAGATCAATAGGTCTGGTCAGTTATCTATGCAAGTTTTAAGTTTACTTTGCAGGATCACATGAAAAGTGTTATCACTCACTGAAGTCATGTAAAATTCTCACTCATCTAACTTTTGAAGAGTGTTTGCTCACAGAAATCAACTAGGAACACATTTGGAAGGCTTTGTTGACTTATCTTGGACTTAACCAGCAAGTTTAATTCATAGATTTAAAGACAGAATTGGTCAAGTGTTTCTGCTTTTCCTAGCTGTATTTTCCGACCCTGATAAATGCAGGAAATTTTAAAAGTGTGATTTTTTTTAAAAATGTTTTTTTTTAAAATAAGTGCTTTTCAGATTTCTTTTTACAGCCCAGGGAAAACCAAGCAGTCACGTCTCACTGAAGTATCCAAATGTTTTTAAAAATAGAAACCACAATGGGAAATCAAACTAAGGAAACACCTAGCTGTTCCAGCAGAAACACCCACACTATTGGGCACTACAGAAGATCATTTGAAAAGGTGATAGATGCTTAGCACAAGTGCAATCACTCCACCAGCACAAAAGGGAATGTGCAACAGTGTTAAGCGGTCAGGTCAGGAACAACCTCAAAACCCCTGACAACATATGCATAAGTGGGTTCGTGTGTTGGAAATCAAGTGTTTAGATAATTTAACTCTTGCTTCCAAAAGTCACATTGGGGCGAGGGGGGACAGAATCAGGAGAGCTACTGTTACGTCTTAACTGTCTGGTGTCATGACCACTCAAAGAAAAAAAAAAAAACCCATACTTGCTCAAGTGTTTGTAAACATTGTTTTACATTTCACTGTCAAAAGGAGAAAAAAAAAGATTTCTCCAGACATTCCCATTACATTTTGAAGAGTTTTATCCTAATAGGATGTAAGTGAAATTCAATTTTGAAAGCTTGGGAGAAAAGGAAGGGGAAAAGCAAGTCTTTTTAATATGTTGAGCTACTGAAGACAACAATTATCTTGCTACACATGGTGCTATATTGATAGTTTCAGTTAATCCATTGTTCAAAACAAGCTCAGACAGATTAGATGGTGGCTTTAAAACATTTCATATAATCATAGAACCATTAAGGTTGGAAAA
>WAAD01012679.1:126305-143090 GCA_013389945.1 Fregata magnificens | reverse complement strand
CGGCCGTTCCCTCAGCCCCCCGGGGCGGGGGAGCGAGAGGAGGGAGCCGGCCGGCGGGGCGCGGACCCCGCCGCCCCTCAGAGGCCCTGACGGGTTAAATGGCGCCGTCAATCCAGTGACCAAACCCCAGGGAATAAATGCATCGAGTTCTGGCTCCCGGTCACGGCGAGGGGAAGAGCGAAACCTGTTTGGCGCCTGGAAATCCGGGCGTGTTTTCCTCCTCACCTGAAATGCTCCGTGGGCTCGCCGAGAGGTGCCGCGCACACGCAGTGGTTCCCTCGCCGGTGACACTTTGTAGCCAAGGCGCGCTCATCCGCCTTCCCCAGAGCTCCCGCCGCTTTGGAAAAGCTTGCCTCGTTCGAAAGCCTAACAGAGAGGTTGATCGGGTGCCTGTCCCGGGTGCCTCGTCTGCACGCACACCTTCCCCTGCGCTTGGGAACCCAGAAGTAGTTCGGGCATTAGTAGGCATCAAAGAATTCACGCCAAAACTGGAGACCAAAAAACGCCACCAAAAATCCTGTGTTTCAGTAGTTGTACTCCTCACGGAATTCCTGCGGATTTTGGTAGAGCCTAAGTGCAAACACTAGTTTGGTAGGGGATTTGTTTGGACATTTCAGAAGCCTAAGCAACAAGTTTATGTTAGGTTAAGACTTGTTTTCCTCTCAATTTCAGGAAACAGTTACTTAGGAAGCTTCTGGGGATAAATTGCCTAAAGCAACAAAAAGAATGAAAAGAGTTCCATTGGTGCTGAAAAAAAGATTGTTTATCTTAGTCTGTAGTGTTGTACAGTATCGGTCAAGACTTACAGTTCTGGAAAGTGGCAGATAGTGCACAAAATTAACTAGGAAATTAGATAATAGTAAGATCTTTGTCTCCTTTTTTCCCAAAAGGTTGTCATCTCTTAGTGTAGCAATGGTTTAAGAAAAAAAGACAATTTTGAAGACTGAATTCTCTGTTCCTTTACTCTATTTCCAGAGCAAGCAAAAGGCATTCTGGACAGCAGAAACTCCATTCAGTCCTTAGAGCTGGACAAGCTCAACTTACAGTTAGTTTGGAAATTCTGGTCTCTTAAAGGCAGATCTTTTAAAATGTTTTAAAATGTTGCAACAGCAAACTCTGTATGTGTAACAAAATAAGTACAGAGAGTAGTACACCTAGAGGTATTCCAGTCTCTCAGTCTGCCTTGTAACCACAGGCAATACAAGATTCTTCAGAGTCGTTCATACCCATAAGTGAATGCCCAGGCAACCAAAAAATATTTTTTTTAATAAATACCTGTTGCCCTTTGTTTGAGAAGAAAGTGGGTAGTTAGTGTAACAAATGGTCATTTTGCTCAGAAAACCTCAAACCCGAACGGAGCTGTTTCTTGACTTCAACTTTACTTTGAAAAGGACTTAAAATTATCTTGGCTGAGATTTACACCTACTCTATTTACGGCTACTCTAGTTCTCAACACCAAAAAAACAAATGGGTCCTATTTGATTTTAGCACACTCGACTAAGTTATTGCCTGCTTTGGTAACATAGTGTAATTTAGAGTGATGTTAGAAAGTGTCCAGCTCTCTCAGTTAGCAGTTACCTTCCTCAGAGAAGTTGTCGTCTTTGAAAATAGAGGTTCTTATTTTGCATTGAAATGTATGCAATTTTCTGTTCACGTTAGGCTGTTTCAGCAGTCTCTAGTTGAAATGACAAAATGATTTGCTGATTTGCTTTTGACTCTGAGTTAAGGTTCAATCTAATAGTTGTGGTTTGAGCTGGGGCAAAAGTGAGGGGAGTTCCCAAATGAGTGCTGACAAAGCTCAGGTTTGGTTTGGTTTTGGTTTTTTTCTACTGGCTTTTGTAAGTGACAGTAACGGCCTTCTTGCCTGATATTTGGCCAACTAAGTTTGTGCTAACAGAACTAATACTCATTTCAGAAAGCAAACAGAAAAATACTGACTCAATATAACTAAGAAACTTTCAAATAAGTTGAAAGTACTAAGAAGAAAGCACCCTTTACCCTAAAGAGTAAAGGATAAAAACTCTTTAAGAAAAAGCAAAAAACTTGTCTGTTTGACTTTCAGTGACAAACAGATTGAGTTTTGAGGGTTCTGTTGAGCATTGTAGTTGTAGAATCTAAAAAGTATTTTACTGTGACCCATGAGGAACTTTGGTCTCCTAAGTTCTTTGGACTTCAACATGAAGAACCTTTCATTAGTAGTTTCACACAGGTATCTTACACGTAATTATCTTTTAGAGGTCAATAAGCACTGTATTGCATATTGAATAGGGTGCATCCAGAGCTATTTGTTTGAAATCGTTGCCGCACTTTAACGGTAATTTTTTTTTCAGGTTTTAGGTAAAGTTTATTGAAGGCAACAATGGAACGATTTGGAGTGAAGTCCGCTCCATCACGTAACCGCTCGAAGACTGCTTTGTACGTGACTCCTCAGGATCGTGTAACTGAGTTTGGCAATGAGCTGCATGAAGATGGAGGAAAACTCTTCTGTACTTCCTGCAATGTGGTTCTCAATCACGTTCGCAAGTCTGCCATCAATGACCACCTCAAGTCTAAAACACACACAAAGCGAAAGGCAGAGTTTGAAGAACAGAACGTCAGGAAGAAGCAAAGGACTCTGACTGCCTCCCTTCAGTGCAACAGTACTGCCCAGACAGAGAAAACCAGCGTCATCCAGGACTTTGTGAAAATGTGCCTGGAAGCTAATATTCCACTTGAGAAGGCTGATCATCCATCTGTGCGAGCCTTCCTGTCCCGCTACGTCAAGAACGGCAGTTCGATACCCAAGTCAGACCAGCTAAGGAAAGCATACCTGCCTGATGGGTATGACAATGAGAACCAGCTCATCAATACTGAAGACCGTTGAGAAGAAAACTGTTTTCATCATTGTTGTGAAGTTTTACATATTGATGGTGTGGTTTATTTTTATATTCATGCATATATACAGTGTTACATATTGGTTTTACAAGCTATTTTGTATTATTGTAGAAATGACAATCTATTTGTGAACTTAGTGGTATGCCACAGACTGTTGCTAACCCTGCTGTAGACATCAGAGCTACATTGGTGATGATACATACTCATGATGAATGTAGGGAACATACCTGGCATACACCTTATCTATGTTCAGTCCAGCTGTAACTGACGCTAAGAAAAAGGCACTTGGATGGAGGACCTCACTTACCTAAATGGTGCATCCAAATACACGAGGAAGATGATGCGATAGGGATTGTTAATCATGTCAATGGATTGCTTTGTCCAGTATCCTGTCCATGAGTGACCAAGAAGTGGTGCTGCACATTTGAGATGCAAGAAGCTGTAGAATGGTTAGTTGAAATATAACTGCTCTGTTGGGGGAGGATTATTGCAAATTCCTGTTCAAGTTCGGTTTACGTTCTAAAGTGGGAAACGTTTTTCTTCTAGAATACTCTCATCTTACTTGGCGCAACTGTGGATGTATTCATTATCTAGCTTAAACAGCCAGTCTCTTGTATTGACCTCAGCTCCACTATTCTCATAAAGCTAGGAGTTCTGCAGGTTTACCATGCCCGCTTTTTAAAAATCACTGTTTCGTTGTCTCCGTTTAACACGTCCCCTTCAGTTTCAGTGCCAATCTTTGAAAGATGAGTAGACAAACCAGTAACTGAGTGTGGTTTGCAGTGCAGCTGCTGGCAAGTGAAACTTATACTGGACCAAGATCTTAGTAGAGAGGATTAATGCCTTTTTCTTGCTAGCAGGACAAAGGATGCTAAATCTAAATTGGGGGTGGGGGAGGCACTAGATTGTGGACTTGAGAAAGCTTTTTTACAGTGCACAGGAGAAGAGGCTCCTCCATGTTTCCCTGAAGGTCCTCTACATCTCTGGCCTTGTCCTCAGCCTTTTAATTAAAGGAGGCAAGGTGATTAAAAGAGTTTTCAAAATAGTTACTGCAAAGGCTATTCAGTACCTGTAAGCGCAAATGGGAAAGCTTGTATGCTCTGATGCTATACTGGAATTGCAGACCTGGGCTGTATTTCTTACTCTGTGGCAAGGCCACATCTATTGGACTGGCAAAAAGTAAAATGGGAAATTGAAGAATTTCAATAATGTTACCGTCTCCAAAATCTAGTAAACTGTTACTGAGCTATTCCAAATTATTATGCCAAATAGTCCACTCAGTGTAAGTGCTCTGTAGAGTTTTTGAATGGAATGAGGGAGCACTGTGCAAAGTGCTGGAATACAACCAACTTCTGCCTGCTCTAGATTTCCTTGAGAAGCTCTGGGTTCAGGGAGGTGCCGAGCATCTTCCAGCAGCACAGAAATCCTCCACTCAGTGGAAACAAGCATGCTTTAACTCCCTCAGGTGGAGCCAGTTGTTCTGTTCAGCTTCCTTTCCCCAGTAGAGTTTCACAGTATCTGTTTCTCAGTATTTCTTTTATTCCAGATATTTACAGCAATACTCAGTAATTGCTACAAAGAGACAAAATAACCTGCTTATTTTGTTTCTGTAGCTATTTCCCTAGCTATTTCTAGAGCAGTCTCTTTTGCTGGATTGAGAGAGACTTACATACTGAGTAACAACTGGTTTTTGTGCAATTAGCTTCTACAGAAATGCACTTGTATTACATTATAACTATGTCTTGTAGCCTTTTGCTATGAGACCTGTTTGAATAAATGGACAAAACTAAAAAGCAGAAGGCTCCCTATCCACGTGTACTCGTACACGGGTACTCAGTACACTGCTGCACCTTTGGTCCCTGTTGAAGCTAGCAGGACTCCATGCAGTGATAGCAATTCTGTCAATGATATTGTTTGCTGGTTTAGAACTTCAGACAGAAATAACAGTAGTAGTTTTTTTTCTCTGATCCTAGATATCAAAATAGGCCTTCCAAAATATCGCTTGCTATTGCACAAGCTAGGGTTTAGCTTAAGATCATGAACTGCCTTGGACTAGAACTGTTTTATAAATCTTCTTAAGCCAAGTGAAAGGTACACTGCCAATAGCCTTTTCTGTCCTGACAATAATTGAAAGTGTTCTTTCATAGCTGCTGTTTCATTACAGTGAAACAACATCCTTGCTTTAATTTTTTTTTTTTTTTTTTACCTTTTGAATGTTATTTTAGAATTGAAGAAAATAGAAAACAATGGAGTATTGAGAAAACAGGCTTCCATTAAACAAAAGCATCTAGAGAAGATGGTATGATTAAAAGGTATGAATTTGGGCTAGTTAGCTCAGTTCTTGCGAACACAGGGTTTCACAGGCTCTACCCCATAACCATTTTATATCGGATTCAATGCTGTATGTTTTTCCCTTGACTGGCAAACTGACAGACATTTTGAAAAGCTTAACGGTAACATTAAATAGGCTCTTGCACACTGAAAAAAAAAATCAAGTTACTTTCATTTACATGGTTTCACATAAAAATAAGTTAGCAACATCAACAGCTTTTGTTAAAAAAAGAAAAACAGTCATTTTCAATAAGGCAAAGCAATATTAGAACACTTAGTTTCTCAAAAGCTTACTCTACTTATAAAGTAGTCTGTGTACAGAGCCTCAATTTACATAATTAACACAATTCTCTAAGTATTTTCAGTAATTATTCTAGTATCAATTTATTTTTTATGCAGTTACTGCAGAGGGTACGAGCCTGGTGAGGAACCTTATCAGTGTATCCATAGGCTACCAACTCATAACAATTTGGAAGCAAAAATTGGTCATCAGGATTTTGAATGGAACTGACTTAATTCCAGTGTACAGCAGTTTTTAGGACACTGGTGTCTTAATAATGGGATATTTTTGTTAAAAAACAAAAAGCCACAACATTTTTCAAGCTTTTTGAAAATCAAGATACTGATCCATTGCAACAAACATTCATAATGGAGTAAAACAATGAAAAAAAAGCACTTCCAGGTAATCTAGAAGGAATAATAAGTAAGTTTATATTCATGGACATAACATCAACAAGATGGTTACACTTACTTTCTTTAAAAGTAAAAATGGTTCCACTCAGTCTTGGAACAGAGTCCTGCAAACACTCAAGTTCAGAGCATAATTTTGCGAGCGTGGCTCTTGTTGGATAAAGTATAACCATGGTTTAACTGCTATTGATCTTAGGGTAGATTTACAGCGGAAGTCTTCTGGTATATCTAAACCTAAGTAATAACTAATTCCTAGAACAGAGGCTGTGGTTAAGTTGTTTAACAGTCTCCATGGGGTTTTCCTTTTTTCTGCAAGAACACTGCATTATTTTTCCATGTATCTCCTGTAAAGAGTACTCTCAGAAGTAAAGGGAGGATGGTAGCAACGTCTGCTTTTCATTTTACATACATATGTAGGGACAAGCTATAAGGGATACTTTTTACCAGGTGGTTTTATTAATATATTTGAAGCTCTAAATGTAATATAAAAAAAAAGGAAAAGAAGAAATATTTTCTTCTCTGACCATGTACTTATATTAGTTTAGCCAACTCACAGCTAAAATTACTCCAAAGTGCTTTTCTTGGAACAACACTTTAAAAGAGTAAAATACAAACAGGAACATTCTCTGTTTTGTGACTACTTACATGTATGCACCATGTTAGTTCCAGCTTGCATGTTCTTGAAAAAACATGAGTGAGTTCTAATATTTTCAAGCATTTTGAAGCCTGTAATTTGGCAGGCCCCTAGAGGAGGTGAAACATTTGACGTAATGAAAGGGAAAGCTGTTTTTCAATTGAGAGAGAAACTTGGTTCTGCAAAGTATGGGATATTCTCATGATAGAAGGACTATTTTTAGCCAGAGCCCCTTTTATCAATTCTGTTGAACTCAACAGTGAAATGCTCCCTGCTAGGTTTTGCAGCATAACGAGCTGGTTTTCAGAGAAAAAAAAAAAGGAAAAAAAAAAAAAAAAAAAGAGAGCTGGAAGTTTGGCAAGGATAATCTCTATTTATATTTACTTATAAAGAGAGGCAAGACTCACTGTTGTTGTGTTCACATTGTACTCACTGCTAACTCTTTGTGTAATTTGAGTGCTTGTTGTCTTTGTACAATTTTAAGGTTGTGTCTAACTTTCAAAATAAATTTTTTTTAACAAAGCTTCTCATTGTAATAATGCTGTTAGAGTTTAGTCTTTTTTGGGCTAGTGAAGATGCTTTATTTTTTGTTTGGTGGTAAGGGTGTTTTGCCGATGGTAAGTGGCCACAGAAATCGTTCTATTTAAACAAGTGATGAACTTATGATTAGATACTAGAGTGAGGCTGAAAATACCTGGGTCCTGCAGTGCCACAAGACTTCCTGTTAGAACAGTAAGACCAGAGTAAGTGATTTAAGTTTTTATATTAAAATATTATTGGAAGAGAAATACTTTACTTTGTAAAGTTTTCACTTGGTAATGGAAAAATGGTCCTTTTTTAAAAAATAAAGGAATTCCTTTTTCATAGAATTTATGCATGATCTCTTATTTTGCCAAGCAAATGGATAAAGAACATGCGGTAGTTCACATATAATGGTAACATAAGATAGTAGAAATGGATGGTGACAGGCAAAATTAAAGAATGTACATGCTGTTGTTCTAGCTTAAGGTATTATCAAACTATATGTTGAAGCAGTTTGTTGATGTATCTGTACAATCACAATGAAGTCTGTTTCAGGACTGGTTATACAGAACCCCTGTTTCCTGTCAAGTATGTCACTTTCTTCATGGTGACAGAAATCCCCTAATTGTGCCTTCTGTTGCAAATGAACACCAAGTAAAATAATTGTTATGCATTTTGACATTGCAGTAAATGATTTGTAGGTATAGGATCTTGCAGATCCCTAATGCTTCAGGTCTTTTCAGGAAGGGCTTCTGCAATGTGGAAGAATCAGATCTTTCCAAGCTATCTGCAAAAAGGTCACAGTTTGATCTCTGTCTCCCTTAGGGACTTCATGAAAATTGAGCAAATAAATAACATCGACCCATCAAAATTATCAAGCATAGGTTTGATTGTTTACACGTTCCTTTTCCTGAATTCTTATCTGGCTTGACATCTCATGACGGATCAGCGATAAACTCGTGCAACCTCTTGACTCATGAATTTATTAATGTTTACTTTCTCATTTTCAGTCATTTTCAGGTCATAGCACATTAAGATCAAGTTGCTTTTTGTTGCCTTTATACCAAATGGAAAAGCAGAATAGAAATAAACATACCCTTTTGTAAAGTTTTCTTGTGTGGACAATTCCTCTTTGAAACAGCATTTGTATATTTGCAAAATCAACCTATCAATAGGGATTTGTGAGGAAGCTGATGCAGAATCAGGTGAAGTATGTATTTAAACTGTAGTAATTAGACCATGCTAAATTCTTACAATGACATTTTACTTTAAGTGAATCATGCTGTTTAACCCATATCCAAGATGCAGTAGGACAAAGTATACGTAACTGCTTTTAGGCCACATTTATACTGATAATTAGGTTTGACATTTGTCATTTACATAGGCTGGACAGCAGAGACTGGAGGATAGACAATCTGTGGCAGTTCTGCTTAANTTTCCCCATCCCACCTCTTTTCTCTTTCTACAAAGGGTTTGGAATTTGTGGGTCTTCTGGTGGTAGAGACCACCTCTTTCATATTCAAAAGCAGATAGCACATCTCACAAGTAAAAGCACAAAGTGCAGGCTCTGAGGTAGCATACAGAGAGCTACTGCAACTGTCACTCAGGCTTGACAGAGGGCAGCCTCAAGACCAGTGTTGCTCCTGAAGCTAAATGTTACATATTAAGTATACCTAATACAGTTCTATAAAATCACAAATTAAGTCTATAATAGAAATGATAAACAATTGCTGAATAGCTATTTTGGTCCCTTTGAGTTGAGCTTTTGAGTGTCCCAACTCCATGCTGATTTTACATGGCAGAAGCCAGAAACATTTGAAGATTTAGTCTTGCAAAAGAACATCTATTTTGCTAGAAGATTTCTGCTAGACCTGGAGGAAGACATGAGGAAGGTCACCGGTTTCAGTTGGTATGCAAAGCTCGTGTTCAGCTGAGCCAAACAAGCACAAGCACTTTAAATTTATTCATGTTTTAGATGTATCTAAGTACTTAGCTCTCTCTGTGGGTCTTCTCCTGTCTAGTAGCGCACAGGAAGGGGAAGTAAAAGCAGAGGACTACTTAGGTGCAGTGAAGTGACCAGTACTCACATACTGTATGTGCTCCATGAACACACTAAAATAAGAGTACACATTCATTAGGAAGTTTCTACTGTCTTTCAGTGGATACTTTTACTTTTTCCTCCTATCTGATCCTTCTGTTCAGTAAGAACTATTGCGTCCCTGAGGAAAATAAGGAAATCTTCCATTTTCTTCTAACCAGTAGAGTAGCTTACAGCAATGTGGTGGAGAGAGGTATCATTCAGCAGTTCTGTTCAAAGCTGGAGGAAGAATAATTATGAGCTTTAGAGGCTCTTAGGGGTTTTTTGTATATTGGTTTGCCTCAAGTGTTTTTTTAATCTGTCCTTCAGTGTACAGAATAGCTCCCAAATTCAGTATTAGATTTCACTGCAGTAAATGAGACCTCCTTACCCTAATTCTTTTGTAGTTAGCTTTAAATTGCTTCCTCCCTCCCCTTATTTCTGAAGCCTGTCATTACCATAAGACAAATCCAATAACTAGAATACCCATGCTTACACTTAGTGTTTTATGTACAGCAAAACCCTGAGTAGATTCTTAACCAACTCTGTATTGAATGAACTGACGCCCCTCGTGAGAGCGTCCAGGCCCATGCTCAGTCTGCACTTTAGAACCTCGTGCAAGATGTGTTTGTTGATTTCACAAAGCTTAGCTCATCTCATTAAACTGAAATTGCTTAGGAAAAAGCAGGGAGATGCAGAGAATCTCATATTGTGGGAAAATGAAAGAACTGGCATAAAAATGAAGTAACTGATCCCTCCTTTGACAGGGAGGTACAGTAGTAAGACATGAGAACAGGCTGCAGGGGCCAGCCATAGCTCATGCGGCAGCACAGACTACTGCAAGCTGCGTGATCACTAGTGACAGGCAAGGAGCTGAATGGGACACTCAAAATTATCGTTGTTCCTTGAAGATACTAAAGCTTCTTCATGTAGTGTAATGAAGGTAATTTTTACTTATAGACGTTCTGGAGCCCACTATCCAAATGCCGTATCTCTCCATGTGGTCAGAGGCGAATGCCTAACCACCTGCAAACAGGGAAAATTCAACCCCAAAACACAACCTTGTCTTGTCAGAAGAAAAGCTGAGGTGGAACAGAAGGAACATTACATGATTTTTTTTTCCCCCACTTGTGTTCGGTAAAGCAGCAGCAGACATGACAAAGTAGACTGAATCAAGTGAAGAAAGTTTCTATTAATAGCAATCCTCAGGTGTTTAAGTCTATCTGAATTTTACTCCATATTTTTTGAGCCTCTTCCTGAAAGTAGTATCCAACGCACACAGAACTGTGCTAATCCTTGTGTTTGAATTGCATTGAATTCTCTTAGTTCTTCAAATATTTGGTATCTGTTAGGATGCAGCTGAGGTCTGATTTGCATATAGCAAAGAAGTTACTGAGTTACTGCAGATAGTGGAAATCAGTGCCATCTAGTGACATCTTTTTCTGCTATCTTCAAAGGGATATCTCATCTTGAATTAAATGCATATGCTCCTCCCTCTGCTAGTTATGCAGTTTTAGATTAGGACTCTCATTCCTTTTTTCAGTAAATAGTTATTTTATGTTTTCTTAGTGTTTACTATCCTTTGAAACATGCTTTTAAAGGAAAACTGGAATATTTTAGTGTCTCAAATTCCGGGATTGATTTTCTCAAAAAATTAGAATATAAGTTACCATTTGGAGACCTAAAAGATCTCCTTTATAACTTAATATTACAAAAATTAAAAAAAACCCCAAAACTCCCAGGAATGTCTCAAGGAGTTAATAAAGTCTTAACAAGAAAACATGAAAAATTCAGATCCTTTGCCGTCTTCCAGCAGATTCTCAAAAAAACCCACAACCCTACTCTTACACAGAAAGGAGATAAAGGAAATAATGAAGTGTCAGCAGTGATAGTAGAAGTCACATTTGCTGAAGCCTTTTTAAGAAAAGGGCTCCAAAACCGCAGATGAGTGTCCAAAATATTTACTATTGAAAATACAAAGTAAAGAATCCTCACAAGCCACATATAATATGCGGTACAGGAAACGTGCTCCTTCCTGCCACTCTAACCCACCTCACCTCTCCCGAAAGGCTAATGTACAACAGTACCTGTCTTCCAGTTCAGAATACTTCCACAAAGTTACCAACAAGGAATTATCCACCTGGAAAGCCAATCTCAAAATACCATAGAGAACAGACAAAACCTTATCTTATTATAAAGCTTCAGTCAGTAGCAAAGGGCTCAGCCCAAAACAGTTCTTCCAATAAGAATACAGACATTAAGTACCAACTACTAATATTACATTCCTAGCATAAACTTTGGATAACTCAACATTAACATAAGCAGAAATTACACTGCCGGGAAACACATCCCCTAATGACGAATTTTACTGTCTAAGCTAGCTATGGTTTCAGCCACTAGATGTCTTCACTATACAGAAATGCAATCTGCGGTACTGGTATTTTGTCTCAAGTGGAAGCATGCTGTGTGTGCAGTTATACTCAAGGAGTTTTCTTTCATAAATATTTTCCATTTAGGCTGGATTGTAATTTTTGTAAGGCTATTTCAGTTTCTCACAAACAGCAGTATGATTCTCCTGATCATCACATACTTAGTCAGACACTTCCAACTACGAAATTTTGGAAAGCTGTTCAATTATTTTCTTCAAAATATTACTTTGAAAAAATCCTGATAATTTAGATTTTTGTTAGAGCATAATATGCATATATTTTGTCTAGAAAGCTTGAAATATTTAGAATAGAATAGTTCAGTTGGAAGCCACCTACAACGATCATCTAGTCCAACTGCCTGACCACAAGTTAGAGCACATTAAGGTCATTGTCCAAATGCCTCTTAAACACTGACAGTCTTGGGGCATCGACCACCTCTCGAGGAAGCCTGTTCCAGTGTTTGACCACCCTCTCGGTAAAGAAATGCTTCCTAACGTCAAGTGTGAACCTCCCCATTTTAACATAGGGTTTCATAACTGCATTAATTTCTTCCCTGGTGTCTATTTGTGGTTGTTGTATTTGCATTATAAGCAGAAGTGATAATTGCTATATACAAAGTTCCTGTTCAACCTTAGTTTGGTTCTAACTTTATGAAGAAACTCTACATTGACAGAATTTTTTGGGAAGGTTATGCTAAATGGTTCGGTGTTTTAGAAATATTTAAGGGAAAAAGGTGTCAAGGACATGTTGAAAAAGAATGCACAAAATCCAAACTCAAATTACTTGGCCTTATGTTGTGAGGATGCTAAGACTAAATAGTAGAAGCAATCATCTCTTATAGTGCAGATTATTGTAAATTAATCTAAGGCAAATTAAGACTATTCAGACATGTTTCTGACATCTACCAGCTTCTGAATAGTGAATTTGTTCAGCTTCTTAATTTGTTAATGTTGAATTCGAGTAATACACAAGGACTGAACAAGTTTAAAATACTGTTGTGCATCCCTTCTCTGTGCTGTATCGCTGCTTGTAAAATCAAAACCTCAATTGCAGGAGCATCTTTCAAAAAAAAAAAAATCTGCAGTTCTGTCTGTTACACTGTAAGGGGAACTAGAGAAGGGTGAAAGATGTTTTGCCTTGAATTGCAGAGGAGTTCTGAGATGATGCAAAATGATCAAGCAGTTCACATTTCAACCACACAAAAAAGACAACCGTGTAACCCATCAGATTTTTGCAGATATATTACTTCCCCGCCCCTTTCTGCAGTGTCTTAACAGAAGAACTAGAAGAGGGAATCAGCTCAGACATCTACGCCAGGTAAACCTAACAGGATGCAAGAGGCCATCTGAACTGCACTTTTTAAACCTGCGAGAACCTCTTCTCTCTACCATGCCCAGAGAATGAAGGCTTCTCCAGTCATGTTGATAAAAAGGATCTTACTGTACATACTTCTAGTGATGCTGGCTTGGAGCAACTATCAAGTTTACGGTAAGATGTGGTCTTATGATTTAACCTGTCTGTAGTTATTAAACATTGCGGGGGGAGAACAGAAACCAAACCAGTGTACCTTGGATATAATCTGTGTACCCTGTCAGAGACTTCTAATTCGATTAAAGATGATGATGATGACAATAATTGAGAAACATTAGGTAACAGTCTAGAGCAGAACCCTAGAACTTGGGGACCAAATACATCTTGCTTTGTGGCCAAAGGCTCTGCTATCAAGGGGTTTGGCAGCATTCAAGCCTCTGCTTGAAATCCAGGAATCCCGCTAGCTCTGGACTGGATCTAGCAAACTGTCCTTACCAGATACGTAAGTGTACCTTCAATTCTTTAGCTTAACTCCATCTAATTTTCATCCCACTTTCAATTTTGAACCTCCACAGTTTTTAACTAGAGAGGTTCTCCTAATTTGAACTGATGTGAGAACTACACTGTGCCCAGTATACTCCTAATATTTTTACTAGAGATTGTTTTTTTTCAAGTCCTTCCCTGCTAATATCATATAGTAGACATAAATTTTAGTATTGAAAGGAAGGCAGTCATACAGAAAGGATAATAGTTACTGTAATGGATGCGCTCAGCTGCTGTTGATAATTTCAGATATATCAACTGATAAATTGATCAAAATAACATTTGTTATAAGGCACTACTAAAATTACACAAACGAATTGGCTCTATGAAGCTTAGTTGACATGTGTGACTAACTCTGCAAATCTATAGCATCTTTCGACACTCCTTGTTTTTATGAATATAACACATTATTAATACTAATAGGAAAGGTTAAGCAAGCACTCAGAGCGTCTGCCTGGGAAGGCAAACTCAAACATTTAGCTTAAAAGACATGAACCACCAGGTCAGTTAGATGCAGCTGTTTCTTAATCAGGGTGTGATTTGAGCTCAGGGGGGCTACTGAACTGCTTTACATTTGATTTTCAAATTAATAAACTAACATGCTTCTGAAGGGGGTGTATCTAGAGCTGATAGCCTCCTTCGTGCCCTAAACGAAGTATCTTCTTCTCTTGTAACAGTTAACTACTGTTTCTATTCACTTCATTAAGTCTGCCTGTGTTATTAGTCCCTCACACAATCACCTCTCTGCGTCGTCCTGTATAGTTCATCAACACATGGACAAACTCTCCATACTCATCTGCCAGGTTCCTAGATACTGTTTTTAAAACAGAAAGTAATTTCTGTTATGCTGCTTATAGTTTGTATCTTGTTTACACAGAATTTATTTTACTAGGTTTTATTTTTTGATCTACATCAAAACTACTTGGGGTCCTCTGAGAACAATACTATTTCCTTCTATACACCTATATTACCACAAATATCAGAGTCATGTTTATAGCAGCATTACAGAGAGAAAAGTTTTGCAAGTCAGTCTCTGCAGAACCATGATGTAGATTTTTTTTTTTTTTTAACGTATTTACATTTTAGCCATAAGTTTTCCAAGCTTGTTTCGTTTTTATTTTGAAGTAAGCAGAAAATCGAAGCCAACTTATTTAAGCTTTGTATGTTGCAAATCTATCCAAAGTTTCCCTTACTCCTAACAGAAACAAAGTCAACCACTCAGACTGCATACACAAAGTCAATAACCAGCAAATCTTTTCTAAATTAGGGAAGGAGAAGTAAGCTTGTTTCTGTTAAGTCACAAGCAGAAGGACCTTATCCCCCCTCGCCCCAGTAATTTTAGTCCACTTAGATCCGGTCTCCTTTGTAACACCAAAGAGCAGGTTGTTCCCCTTCGGTCTCACAAAGAGTGGTTGTTGCTGTCTGGACAGTGTACACAAAGTAAACGAAGCGTTTCATCCCAACGAAAATAAAACCCAGCAAACCTCCCCTTGCTCCAAGAAGCTCCAGCCAGCAACTAAGTACATGCACACATGCCCACTAATGGTGGGCACGGTTCTCGGCTCAAATAACACCTTGCTGTTAGACCTTCTTGTGGGATAGCCTGCACATGCTAACATTCAGCTAAAGAGAAATGTTCCATCTTCAAGTTTCATTTGTCAAAATATAAAGGAATGTTTTCTGCACTTATACAGCTTTCATCAAGGAATAGTTAAAAAAATGATGCAACTCTCCATCAGCTACCTCAGCAAGCAGATCAGCTTTACAAATACTACCATTGCCAGAAAAAAACCCAGAAAAACAACAAGAAACCCAGAAAATCCTTCACTGTAGACCAAGTGAATAGAAAAAGTACATTACTGTATCTTTAAGATGACATGGGGAAAAATTAAGTGACAAGGACTAAAATTAAATTTCTATTAACAAAATTACATTCTTCAAAAAAAATCCAAATTGTGATATAAATACGTAAAATGACTGAAATAAAATTTTACATCATTCCTTGAAAAGCCTTCTCTGAAGCTGGCGGAATTCTGAAAAAGGCCTATCCAGGTATCACTTAATATGTCTTCTGAAGTGCTTCTCTTTCTAAATACACCTTACCTAAATTCAAGGAGGGAGCACATTTATTTTTCATGAATCATTGACATTTTATACTTCAGCCATTATCTGCTTCAGGGAATGA
The DNA here is from genome assembly GCA_013389945.1 of Fregata magnificens. NCBI lineage: Eukaryota > Metazoa > Chordata > Aves > Suliformes > Fregatidae > Fregata > Fregata magnificens. Next base: position 127,494 of record WAAD01012679.1, on the reverse strand, counting down.
TACATATGACTTGTATTCTATCCCATCCCTTGTTCCTTTTTTTTTTTTTTTTTTTTAAGGGGGGGGGGAGGGNNTTTTTTTGTAAAGGGAGGAGAGAGGGAAAAACAAAGTAAAGATAAATCCTTTTGAAAACAAATGCCTCAGAAATTTCAATTAATAAGTCTTAGTTCAATGGAGTTGTTCTGAGTTCTTAGATGACCAGCTGTGAATGACACCATTTATAACTCAAGGCTTGGAAGGCTCAATTTTTAGCTTTTCTTTTTCTACTAATGGGTTGAGTTAGGTAAATGGAAAGCCATCTTCATTAAAACTCTTTTGTTGGCTTAATGAGTCATGTCATGACTGTGTTTTCTAGAACATAAGAATGAGGAAAAAAATTTAAATTGTTTTTATAAAAGAAAGTATTGTCACAAATATTTCCCTATTGTACAAGTTATGGAATACATGCTTTCATTTGAAATCCTTATCCTGGCAGTACACTGTACAGAAGATTTTCCTTACCTGTGCAAATCAATTCTTGGTGCAATAGAACCTGGCTCGCTGCAGCCAGTTCAGGAAAATACTCAAGTGATCTAAAAGAAAATGCGCTTTTAATCAATCTGAATCTTACCGAGGAGTATAAGTTTGAAGCTGATATATCAAGCTTCCGTACATTACAGATTCTTGTACCCTCTTGAAAACTGCACATTCAGATATTCATCATGACCACCCGCCTATGTGATATTGAAAACTTAAGACTCAGTATAAGACCTTGTAACTGGTTTCAGGTCTCAGCTCATAACAGTGTTAAAGAACGGATAATTAAATTTATCTCGGAGAGCACTTGTACATATAGAATATAATTGGCAGACAGTGTCTCTACCATTGACTTCTCATAAGCCACAGGAGGCAGCAGATAGAAAAAAGTTAAGATACACTGTCACAGCAAAAGTATGCCAAGCCATGTATGTGCTCATTCCTGAACTGAGGTTTATTCATGTTTGTCTTTCTAATGACAACCAATGAACAGAAAAGGTTCTCAGTCATTATCAGGTGTGTTGATTTTTTTCCCTGTTAAAAAAAAAAATTATACCCTCATTCTCTAGGATATTTTGGTTTATGTTTTTATTTAATCCCAAATCTTCACTGACACCTATTCCTGCCAAATGGCCTTTACAGGAAATCTGTGAAAGATATTTTAAGAGTTTGC
>WAAD01012679.1:83848-123623 GCA_013389945.1 Fregata magnificens | reverse complement strand
GACCAAAGTAGATATGACCTACTTGCCTGAAACCAAATCATGCTTTCTTTTAATCAGAGATGGAAGAGTCTAAGCAAAAGATAAGTGATCCTGCTTCATAACGAAAATATGTCTTTCAGAATGATCCTATTCAGGGGNAACATGGCCAGGCTCTCCATGTTAGAGCTGTTGCTATTACATATTCGCCACATCATATACAATGCAATAAAAAAATATTATGTGTATTTAATATATTAAATACTACATTTAATTATTTTATTCACGTTAAATATCATACAATATGTTAAACGTTATATTAAATATATTAAATATATTCCTATTGCTACCGCATCCAGATGGATGGTCCCTGGGACAATATCTCTTCCTGTACACCACATATTTATTTATAATCAGGAGCTACTATTGAGGCAAAGCCATGGCAGAAAACAGATCATGAGCATATCTTGTGCATCAGTGGAGACCACGTAAGGAACACCATACTGCCTAAGACCAGTGCTCTGTCTCTGGCAGCAGCAAGAAGAAAGGCTGTTCAGGGAGAGCGCATGAGCACGGCCACTTTCTGTGGTTCATTCTGCTCCTGTCTGCCCAGCAATGGAACAGTTGCATTGGGGACATCAGCATGTACATCTTTCCAAAGTCCTTTCATTATCCATTTACGGACATGACGTCCATGAACTTGTCTACATGACTACATACACTGACAGGTTAGAAGGTAAATTCAGCTATATAATCTTGACAGATGTCAGTGTAGGTTAGTCCTCAGGGCGGCCAGTGGTTCAAACTCTACCAGCTTCCACAGAAAACCATTCCAGTATTACTGTTTTCACAGTTAGGAAGTTTTTCAAACTATGTAATCAACCTTCCTTACTGCACTTTTAGCCCATTATTTCTCCCCATACCTAACAGAAACATGAAAAACCAGATTATTTCATTCTTCTTTTATGTCTTTACATCATTTTACTATGTCCTTTCCTCTCATTGCTTTTCTTTAAGTGAAACAACCCCGAGAATTTCAAGCTCTCCTTTATGGCCTTCTTATCATGTTCATGGTATTTGCTGGCTTCTTTCCAGCTTGGAGAGACTCCAAGCATTGCCCCCTTCTTTCTCGAAGAGCAGTGCAAAAGACTGGACAAGACCTAGGTACACTTACCGGTCCTTAGCAGAACACAAAGTTATCGCACGTCCCCTGTATATCTTCTTGAACTAAACCTGCCTTTTTACAAATAATTTCTCTAATTTATCTGGTAAATCTAATTTACTGCTGGTTATCTATTGATAGCTTTCTCTCTCCACTAACTAGCGAAGTAACATTTTCTTAGTTTTACAATCAATATACTTACACTTGATGTGTTTTCCTAAGTGCATCTCATTCTCTGCCATGACTTTTTCAATGTTGCTCGGTTCTTTTATGCCCCTCCTTAATAAGCTGACCTTCTTTATGCTTTTGGAGACTTCCTTCTTGTCTCAGTGAAAAGCTTGCTCATGATTCAACCAAGATAGTCTTTTACTGCACCACTGTAGTGTAGATGCTTACTGCTTGTATTCTTATCATTTTTTGGATAGACCACCAGTTCTGTTTATGTTCTTTTCCTCTGTATTTACATCTGATGAGTTCTTATCTCACAGGTCTCCAAACTTACTAAAGCTATCTTTGCCAAAACCAACTATTTGTATTCTGCTGCTCTCCTTTCTTCTCTTCTTAGGCATATTGAATAAATTAAGGCTTCTACTTCCCCTTTTTTTTTTAATCCAGACTTTTTTCATTAGTAAAAAGACACTATTTTGTACCCAGAGCTATTGTCCTCCTTGTTCATTTTCTCATGTCCACCCAAATTATCTGAATTTCCTCCACTTGCCCCTTCTGCAAGGACCAATTTTAAAGTCCTTGTCCAAGTTGCTTACCTGTGTGCTTTTGCCACTCTACTCACCCCATTTCAATCCTCATTTAAAGCCATCCTGACTAAGGGAAAGTTGGTATAGAAGGATGATTTCAGATTTGGACCCCTCAAAGCAGAAAATTCCCAGGATGCCAAGTCCTGTGAGCAGATAGATGAGTTTCTCTATTGCACATGGCAGAGATATATCAGAGACCACAATTTCTTGCAGTGGCTGCAAATAACAGCCTTACAGTGAATAGCCTCTTCCTCATTATCAAGCAAGATCAGGCACATTTGATAGGGCAAAATGACAACAATATTAAAGATCTAGGTTTAGAGGCAGATGAGTGCCACCTAATTTTTAGATGTCCATTCCCAAAGTCACCTTAAAGAGAGTAAACCGAAAAATCAACAGCAGCAAAGCATTAGCTCTGCTATAACGAAGGCTATGAATGCACTTATGCTCAAAACTCAGTATTAATGAGTGCTCTACGATTTATTTATGGTGTGGAGTATTGTGAGGTTTGTAGAGAAAAGGTTTGCAAACTAGAGGTCATAAATGAAAACCGTTAATCTGGCCATCCCAAGCTCTTGAATAGACTATCCAGGTATTCACAAGGACTGCTATATTACGTGAATAAGAAATCCTGGCTGACGGTGGAGGTGAGGCGTTTCATGTCACAGTTATGTGCGCTGGCTGCCTGGGGTCCCAGAGGCTCCGTTCCTTGAAACAGCACTGGCTGCTGACAGACAGACCCCTCCCCTCTGCACACTGCTCTTTCCTCCCCTGTACATTTCTTCTCCCTACAAAACTTGCCTTCAACATACTTCAGCATTTTTTCTACTCCCCTCTGTCAACCAGCAGATACAGATATATTTAAGATTTCTGCCTCTGGACTTGTGAGCAATCACTTTGTTCAGTGGACAAACACTGTACTGTAAGACAGGGTAGGGAAATAGGGACCACATGGGTATCACATAGTTCTTGTTACCTTTACTTAGCTAGAGAAATAAAGCACCACAAGAAACATGAATCTTTAATAAAAGGTCAGGACTTTCAATACCAAGACCCAGAGTTAAGGTGACATGCCATAGCTTGAACACTGAGTTTAACAAAATGTAACAAAAGTAAAAAAATAGAGATGAGGTATATTTGCATTGAATATAATTCTTTTCATTATTACAGTTATAAAAAATCTCTACCAAAGAAAAGCCTTTACTTCTGCAAGTTAACAAGAATTGTGAAGTAAACAATAATCTGAAGTAAATCTAAAACTAACAGAAAGGTCTGTGAGAAGGACAACACAGGAAAACCTGCTATGTATGTTTTACGTATTTTCTTTCTAAACTATTAAATTTCTAACTTCACTGAGATATAGAAAAAAGGGAAAAATTCATATCCGAGGGAGAAAGTGCATTTTAACAATCTTCCTAAAAATGAAAGAACCAATAGTCTTGATGTTATCTGCCATCACTGTCCCATATAGAGGTCAGATCTCCTGCAAGTAGACAAGGGAAGTCTTGAGTAATGAGAGAGAAAAGAAACTGCGATTAGTGTTATGGGGAGTATACAGCAGACTCCCACCACCATGACTTTTGTTATGTTTTTCTTCTGTTCTAGGATTTGATGCCACCTCTTGTGCAGTTGAAATTCAAGTTAAAAGAAACTCCCAGTACAAGACTAATCTCGGGAACTCTTTGATTATAGACTGTCCAGTTCATTACTGCAAGGAAAAGCCAGTCATGCAGTGGTGCAAGATAGAGGTGGATACATGTGTGCTGCTGGAGGGCAAAGCAGAATGGAAGTCCAATGTGTTTACTCTGGAGTTTTTCTCAGTTAATCAGAATGACAGCGGAATTTATCGTTGTCGAGCAAAAGTGGACACCCTTTCCAGCGAGAGCCATGGAATAAAGGTTATTGTTGAAGGTGAGGCCCCTCTATTATGGAAGAGCTCTTTAAAACAAAAGGATGCCACGTGCAGGAAAGCTCATGCATGCTGGACAACGGCTTCTCCCAACATGTTTGTCTGGTCGCACAGTTGTGGTGGTACTTACCACCTTCTTCATGCTTCTATCCTGTGTCTTGGTCCTAGGGAAAGGAAATAACAAAATAAAGAAGTAACAGGAAGATCTGGAAGAGAAAAGCAAAGCTGCCAACACCAAACATCCATTAGTGGATTATTTGATAATAAAAAAATATCAGTCAAAACACAAAAAGATTGTGGGAGGACAGCCTGATTATACATCACATTGACTAGACAGGATACAAATGGTCGTATCGTAGCAGTTGATGAGGCCACACAACAGTAAAGAGGACAAAGCAATTCAAGCGTCTTGTTGAGAATGATCTCTCTTGCAACAAACAGAGAGAAAGTATGGTTTTGTACACCAAGAAGTTCAAGAGCAGGAAAGATTACAATAGCTTTAAATGATCTTGAGGAGTTATAGGCAAGTGAGGCCTTCACATTAACTTAGGCAGTTGGGATGCCAAGTCTAGATTATGATGAGCCATGCCTGCTCAATGTTGCTCTGCAGGTAGAGAGTGATCTGTGTGGCCATAGTGTCCTACTGACCCCAGGCAGCTGAGGTGTACGATTGTTCTGTTGCCAGTTCCTCTTCTGGTAAGTTAATGAACTTTAAAACTTAGTTTATTGCCACACGAAATGCTGCAACAGAGGGAGCAACATCGAAATTTATGGCTGTAATGTTCTAGCAGACACAGTATATGCCCAGCTTGTGATGCAAGTTTCCTTCGAAATACGTGTTCTGCTGATCTATTTATTTGAATGCCAAAGAAGTCTGGAACATAGAATTACTCTGTTGGCAGTGGGAGACCAACACGTCAGTCCCCCTCCGCCCAAAACACCCTGCCCTTTGCTTGTTGCATTTTGTTCCCTCTTCCATCAGCAGATTGAAGGGGAGCCTTGTGAAGACTTCAGCATGCGGTGCAGAGAACACAGCTGCAGTGCAAAATGTCAGGTTGCTGTTTCATTTCCCTATCTTGTTTTTCTCTTTCAGAAAAGTCTGCAAACATTATCACAATTTCACCAGAAAGTAAGTTCTGATTCTTATTTCCTCTTTAAGAGACAGAAACTAATCTGTATTGCTATGAATTTCTGGTTGGAATGTTTTGTGCAGTCAAGACAAATTTAAACTCATCGCTAAACTACAGTTGCTTTCTTCCCCCTTGAACAAGACACAGTCTCTGAAGAGTCACAGTTTTCAAGGCTATGACTGTCCAGCATTTAGCATAAAAGGGACAAAGCCTATCAAATTACCTCCTGGTGGTATAATCTACGCGTCTGAGATGCTCTTTAATATACCAGTGATATATGGCTTATACTTATAAAGTATTAGAAATCATGCTATACCATCACTTTAACATAGCCTGAAGTATGGTTTTTACTCATGATTGGTTATTGCTCACAATTACAATTGCAAAAATATATTGGAAGTTTAGAGCACTGCTCTGATTAGAACCTTTTGTGTGCTTCTGCCAGCCTTCTGCCATGCATCATTCATCAATTACACTTTCCCATGCACTTTTCCTTCCAGTATCTTCTTACTTCATAGAATGCCCATGGAGATGGTTATCTGATAACATGCTGTACCAAGTTAAAGAATGTTTAAGAACATTAAGAAGCCAGTTGCATCAGAAAGACCTAATGCAAAAAAAAAAAAAAAAGCTAGTCAAATATTTCTCTACGCTAATACATGTTAATGCAATTTTAGATACCACTAGTATGTCAGAAGAGTCCCAAGAATCTGGAAACTACAAGATATTGCACATTATTTATGCTTCAGCATCCATGGGTCTATGCTGTCCATTCATCGTCATATGCATGTTTTGGTGTCTAAGGAGATACCATGGTAAGTAGTTTTACCATCTAACCTTTGCCTAGTATGCATTTGATTCCACTCCTTTTCACAGCTTCACAGAAGTTGCATTCAAAGCTCTATGAACATCCCCTAATAATTACCCCAGCTAATTGCTGAGATGTCCTTGTCAAGTGTGCCAGTTAGGATCCTGCACTTGGGTCACAACAACCCCATGCAGCACTACAGGCTTGGGGAAGAGTGGCTGGAAAGCTGCCCCGCAGAAAAGGACCTGGGGGTGTTGGTCTACAGCCGGCTGAACAGGAGCCGGCAGTGTGCCCGGGTGGCCAAGAAGGCCAACAGCATCCTGGCTTGTATCAGCAATAGCGTGACCAGCAGGAGTAGGGAAGTGATCGTGCCCCTGTACTCAGCACTGGTGAGGCCGCACCTCGAATGCTGTGTTCAGTTTTGGGCCCCTCAGTACAAGAAGGACACTGAGGTGCTGGAGCGTGTCCAGAGAAGGGCAACGAAGCTGGTGAAGGGTCTAGAGCACAAGTCTTATGAGGAGCGGCTGAGGGAACTGGGGCTGTTTCATCTGGAGAAGAGGAGGCTGAGGGGAGACCTTATCGCTCTCTACAACTACCTGAAAGGAGGTTGTAGTGAAGGGGGTGTTGGACTCTTCTCCCTAGAAACTAGTGATAGGACGAGAGGAAATGGCCTCAAGTTGCATCAGGGGAGGTTTAGATTGGATATCAGGAAAAATTTCTTTATTGAAAGAGTGGTCAAGCAATGGAACAGGCTGCCCAGAGAGGTGGTGGAATCACCATCCCTGGTGGTGTTCAAAAAATGTGTGGATGCAGTGCTTAGGGACATGGTTTAGGAGGCATTGGGTTGATGGTTGGACTTGATGATCTTAGAGGTCTTTTCCAACCTTAATGATTCTATGATACTAAATCTTTAAGAATTTAATTTGCCCTATGTATTGTTCCCTTCCAGAGACAGAGGGTTAGAAGTAAAGTAAGAACATACAAAAATCTCAGACTTTATAATAGCTGGAAATTTTTCTCCTGTTTTGCAAATAATCAAGTTAGAAATAAATAGGAGTTTTAGCCATGCAAATGCAGTCAAGCTCTATCCAGTTACATTTTATATTCCTAGTTTTCCCTCTAAATTATCAAATAATTACAGTATTAATCTCTCCTGCTTTACAGGAACTCTTACACAGCTGTCATGTCCTAAATCAAGAATGGAACTTGGAGTCCCCTATATCTTAAATTAAGTGATCTCTCATTTAGCTATTATAATCCCATGGATTTTTTTTTATTTTAGGAAAATGAAATTATTTCATCTTCCAATAAAATTTAACGTGTTTTCTCATAGAATGGCTTTAGGATTTTCCATGCCTTTTTCTCCCCACCCAGCTCACTGAACACAGAGAAAATTGGCCACAAGTACACTAGGCGTTTTTCTGCTCCTAACCAGAGGAGCTCTGTGGAACACAGAAACTCGTTCTATAAATATATCATACTGTGTTGATTAGCTTTTGTCAGAATAGCTATTCCCAAATCCAGTTTGGAAATATACTTTTGTTCTTTGAGGTCCACTCAACAAGGCAAGGAATCCTATAGTAATTAATACTCCCTCCACAAGCAAAAAGGCACCTTCTCAATGCCAATCTATTGAAACATCTTTTTTTTTCTTCTTCCCAGCAAAGCAAAAGAGAACTCCATTAACTCCACAGAGACAAGAGAGCCTGGTATGTTTAAATTTTTCCATCACCAAAACCTGACCATGTCCTGCATAACCACGTACCAAGAACAAATCTTTGTCTAGTACAAAACATGGCATAGGATCAGAAACTGATTTAGTGACCCTCTTGGTGCCTGGACAGCTTGGCTTGCCTGGTGTGAGATATCACCATGGCTGAGCTGAGTGAAGGAACTAAGGGTCTTAGCCACAAAGGTACTTTAGGCATCTAAATTCCTGTTAAAATGTATAAATTTGTAAGTACCATTCCAGTAAGAATTTAGGCACCTAAAGCACCTCTGTTGATCTGGTTCAGACTGTCTGTGTAAGACAAAAAAATGACCCACAGAGAGAGGAAAATATTTGAAAAGAAAGACTTGCATATGTGGCTAGCATGAATTCACACAGGTCTTGCAATCAATTCTAGAGAAATTAGATGGGCAGAAGGCAGAAAGCAAAAGATGCAACTGGAGCTGACAGCTATCAGTCACAGGGGAAGTGTTGGCGGGGATCAAAGGACACCAAACAGGTTGCAGAGCGCCCAAAGGGCAAGTTGGAAGAAAGAAAATTAAAAGCAGTATATCCTAAGTGGCTAGAAAAATGGATGTCAGAAGAGAACTTCATTAGAGAGAGATGAATTTATAGAAGAATTTGCAGATTTTGGAGAAGGAGAAAGATTTATTTGGAAAATAATAAGTCAAAGAGGATAAGAAGCAAGAGATCAGGAAATGGGAGAACGGAGGCAATGAGGAAAAAGTAGTCTGGGATTTGGAGGTGAAAATAAGAAAGATTTCATAAACTGGGAGGGGAAAGCCTTGAACGAGTGGCATAGGAGAGCTCTCACAAAATTATAAATCAGTTTTCCCTTAAGCTGGCATCCTCCAAGAAAAGACGTGAGAGTTTGGGAAGGGAAATGGAGAAAGGCAGGAGATACAAGAATGATTTCTAACTTTAAATTCACCTGTGCTCAAAAGCAGTTTTAAGGGGCTAAAGCAACTTGAACAGAGTCTTACACACCTCTTATTTAGCAGGAGCACAGGCAGCAACCAGATATGCACAGAGCTGTACCCTGTTCTGTTTTCTGCAGGTCAGAAGTCCAGCAGCTGCTCCACCCCACGCTGCTGGGACAACTCAAGCTTCAGAAGAAAGCTCCTCACTTTACTATTGCTCCATGGCCAGCCCACTGCAGGCCTTGCACAGCAACGCAATTTATGACAATGATGTCCCTCCCCGTAACGCTCGGAGGACAGCACCTAATGACCCTCACAATGATCCTGTTATTCCTTCCACCACAGTTTTACTTGAAAGCCCAGATGTCCTGACATATGCTGCACTAAATCATTCTGCTTCTGCAGAAAGATGCCAGAGAAGGGAACTAACTATAGAAAATGAATTTACAGAATATGCCTCCATTAAAGTAAAAAAATAAATGTGGCAAGGACTTCTCCAGGCAACCGTTCTGCATGCAGTCCCAGTTCTAGCTTCCCTCCAGGATGTGGTTCCTTCCTCTTCCGGGAAAACTTCCCTTTTGTTAAGAAGAACCTATGGATGCTCCCCTGTAATGCCAGAATTCAAAACACAGCCCGTGTCGATGGGTGGGTATTTGCACTGTGTGTTTGTCTCTTACATGGGGTAATAAAACCAGTCAGCTTTCTTATTTTTCCTTTTTTCAGGATTCTGCTTCTAGCCTGACTTTGATTTGGTTATGGTTTGAATATAGACAAAGGGGAGAGGGGGAAGGTTTTCCTAGGATAGAAACATGTAAAATGAATCTGTGAGGAAGATGATTCTGAGTGAGGTTAATTTCTCCAGTGTAAAAGCTAAGAATGGTTGTGGGAGAGTTTTTCTCTGAGTTTCTAAGAACATCCTTCCAAGGATTCAGTTTTTCATTCCAGTTTACTCTATCTCCTTGCAAAGTTTTTTGAGCACAATGAATGTCTAAAGCTATTATTAACCAAAATCAAGTGAATACTTTTGTGTGTGTGTGCGTGTGTGTGTGTATGTGCGCGCGTGTGTTTGGTTTTTGTGGAAGACAGGGAAGGAGGAGAGGGTTGTTTTCCTTTTACAAAGAATTCTCACAAACAATGTGTGAGAAAATATTGAAATATAGCGCACTCTATTTTTCTCTTGGTGGGATGATTGGTTAGCTAAGTTATTGCATATTGCTTTTGTCCACAATGAATCAATGCAAATAGCAAATGATAAGCAGTGACTGACCCAGTCAAAATCAAAAATTTTTGTTCACAAATAACTGTGTATAACTGTGTCATGCTAGGTTTTCCTCCCAACACTGGCACAAAAAAGTGATTATGCTTCATGCTCAGGTTTGCGGGAAAGAAGATAAAAAGGCGGTAAAGACCAAAGTGCCATTTGAAGTTTGAAAAGAACACTCACGCCCTTCTTCTGCACCACTTATTCAGCTCTAGTTTGGATACCATGCATCTGCTGTTGCAAAATAATGCTCTTAAAAATTACTCTTAGCAATATTTGCACCAGAGGTTTACGGCAGCAAACAGAGAGTCTTTAACTTGGTTAAAACTTTGCACCACAGTTGAAAAGGAAGGATGTACTAGGTCTCAGGCTGCATGTAACACACTGGATGATTTGCACTCGAGTTAATGGAAGAAAGTAAGGCTCTTCTATCTTCATATTTCATCTTGGTATCATTCCAGCTAACACCAAAGCTGTTAAGCACATACACATTCACCCTGCTATTCTGGTAAGCTAGATGATTTATTATGGTTATGGTACACTTGTGCTCCACCTNCCCCCCCCCCCCCCCCCCCCGCTTTAAGCTCAGTCACAGTATCTGTGTGGAGAAAAATCCATGGTAATTGCTTCTGCACTAAGTTGTTAGTTCAGGCCATTAGATGTGTTGATATTTTGGGTGTTTCTTTTAAAGATATAAATTATCAATCCAGTAAATCATTGATAATCCTCATTAAAAAAAAGTAGTGGAAAACTGTCTTCCAGAAAATTCAGTTTGCTCTCTTTGTTTTAGTGGGCCAATCCTTGTATGGCTAGAGACTAATTATTTTAGGTGAAAGACTGGGAAACTTGGAGCGAGTTAGGGATTAATAGGCCCAGAAATAGACCTTTAATTGCATTTATTGCTCAGTGATAAAGGTAGTATTATTTTCATAGACTACAAGTAGCTTTCAGAATAAGAAAAAAATGTTTCTCTGAAGTAGATTCTACCTCAGTGGTCTTAAACCGAAAAACAAGGACAGCCATTCAATGGAGAGCCTAAATGGATTTTAACAAAAGGCATGAAACTTCTCTAATTGCTTTCCATGACCTGGATACAGGCCTTGCAGGCAGAAGGGAAAGAGTAAAAATGCCATCCTTCCAGCGAACAAGTACACATGAAACAATATGGTTCTCGAAGGTGCTTTGCAATACTCTGCCCGATCCATAGTACATATAGGAAAGAGTCCAAAGATCCTCAGGAAGGTGAGGAGGGGTGCTGGGGAGAGGCATTTTGCCTGTTTGAGTTTCCAACCAGCTCTGCGGTGCATTCATCAGGGCACGCACAGCTTTCCCTCTGTCACCCCAGAGAGCTAAAAGCACCAGCAGGCCCATTCAGAGCAGCCCCAGAATGACACCGCAGTAACTGGGACGTAGAATGGGACCAAACACATGTGGAAGAAGTATTGCACCATCCAGAAATGCAAAGGCTAGTGAAATCTTAACATGGTTTGTTTCACCCATATGGCAAGGCTGAAGCTTGGCTTAATGAGGTCCCCAGAGAGCCAAGTTTGATTTGGAAGATGAGATTTTTGTAGATAAACAGGAAGTACCTCACCACCTTACCATCAAACATGCTAGTGTAGAAAAACGAAGCACAGGAGCCTGCAGTAGGTTCATTTTTTTTAAGCCAACAAATTGAAAGACTATGCCTTTTGAAGCAGGGAAACAAAAGGCGCTGACTGAAACCATCTTCCTTTTAAGGTGCAAATAATCCATTCAGATAAAGTACAGTATCACTCAGTTTTCACAGAGTCTTGAAAGAACAGAAAAAAGTTGTTATTTCCACCGTCCACTGGCTGTAAAAGTGGCCAGTGGACAGAAGGACGGTGTGCTATTTCACTTAAGGTGTTACATATTCATCTCAATCATCTAGTGCACCTCTCAAAAACATAATGCCACATTTGAGACATCACACTCAATGTCGGTTGTGTTAGGGCTCAGCGGACGGCCTCCAGATTTTACGGAGTAGCACCTTACTGGAGGGGCAGGACACCAGTGGGAGCAGAGCAGTTTCACGATTCGCCCTGGCTGCTCAGTGCGTGACTGAAAGAAACCAGTACTGGGTTAAACCGTGCAGTGAAATCACACAATCACGACAGTGCACTAAAGGAAACAAGTAGACTTGGGACCCATTCTATGGGAGATGTACAGCACCTGTGCAGCCTCCCTAAGACATGGTCTGACGGCCTCCAATTTATATTACATCATTTTCTCCCTCTTGTCTTTCCTTTGCTATTTTTGCACTAGATATGCTGTACAGGTATAATCACACAGGAAGCCCAAAGAACAGAAACAAAGGCGTACTGCTCTCAGTTACACCCACAAACCCACATGGAAGGAAAATAGCGAAGTCTGTGGAGCTGAAGGTCTGTTAACACCAGCAAAGCATGTTATTGCTCTTCACTGCAATCTCTTCTTGCAAGGGAGGGACTTGTAACTGGTTACTCCCTCCCGAGCAACCTGCATAGCACGCAAGCCTCTTACAAGCTTAGATGGGATGAGTGGGCTCTTAGACAGTAAAACACATCAACATCCTAGTTTCACTTTATCCAGTTATTCCCCCCAAAAATTGTGCTTCCATATAAAGACATACAAAAATTAGAATACCAGGAGGTTTACTCATTTGCCAACTCTTGGGCCTCAGAGGTCTATCAGACAGGGGACCGCTTTTGGCAAACCACAAACTTTTTCATAGTGCTAGATCAAGCAACAGCTTGCTGAGCCTTGCTTCTCCACCTACCTGTTTTGCAATACTTTCCCCCACATCCCCACAATAGCCTGAGCCCCATTTGAGCTCATAAGGCTCACAGGCAGTGAGGAGAGCGCAGAAGGGAGTGCTACAGCTAAAAGTATGTGAGAAGTGGAGCTTGCACCTCAAAGAAAAAGGCATCATCTTACATTGCTAAGTTTCCTGCTGCTTTCCCCCTAAGAGAGTGGCCAGGGCTTTAAATTGTGGGAGTGCTCTCTAAACCAGAGAAATAGGGTGCTGTCGCGGTTTAACTCTGGCCAGCAACTAAGCACGACACAGCTGCTCGCACACGCCTCCCCGGTGCGATGGGGGAGAGAATCGGAAGGGTAAAAGTGAGAAAACTCATGGGTTGAGATAAAGACAGTTTAATAGGCAAAGCAAAAGCATCGCACACAGGCAAAGCAAAACAAGGAATTCATTCCCTACTTCCCATCAGCGGGCAGGTGTTCAGCCATCTCCAGGAAAGCAGGGCTCCATCACGCCTAACAGTTACTTGGGAAGACCAGGGCCATCACTCCGAATGTTCCCCCCTTCCTCCTTCTTCCCCCAGCTTTATATGCTGAGCATGACGCCATATGGTGTGGAATATCCCTTGGGTCAGCTGGGGTCAGCTGTCCCGGCTGTGCCCCCTCCCAGCTTCTTGTGCACCCCCAGCCTGCTGGCTGGTGGGGTGGGGTGAGAGGCAGAAAAGGCCTTGACTCTGTGCAAGCACTGCTCAGCAGTAACGAAAACATCCCTGTGTTATCAACGCTGTTTTCAGCAGAAATCCAAAACATAGCCTCATACTAGCTTTTCTATCAAGAAAATTAACTCTATCCCAGCCAAAACCAGCACAGGTGTACAGACAATGTTTGTTCCTCAGTTTGCATGAGCTGCTCCACCTAGGTCCTGCTGTACCTGCATTACCTGCACCGTTAAAGTGGTGGACTCAGGAAGAAAAAGGGGCAGCACAGACAGATGGAAACATAGCATGGTTCAGGAATCAGCAGCCAAGCTCCGCACCAAAGCCTTGCTTCCTGCACCCTAGCCATTCCCCGTGCTGCCAGCTTGGATCTTTCCAACCTCCAGGCAAGTGCTAACATTCCCTGGGTCTCCCTACATCCCACGTCCTCACCAGGGGACAGAGGATGGAAGCCCAGAGCTGAGCCCTGGGACCAGACCACAGCACTGGCCCGGGGGCACAGGCAGGTTGAGGGAAGAGGCAAACATTCATTTCCCTGCCTGGGCCATTCCCCCTCCTGCTTCTTGCACAGGGTTCCTCATTCTGTGGTCTCCACAGCTCTGCTTCCCTACCCCTTTTCATATCAACAAACGTCAGCCCAGGCAAATGGGAACCAGAGACAGGAACAGACACACAGACGGTGGCCAGGGAAGAGAGAGCAGAAGATTTCAGGGGGAGACAGAGAGCAGGAGAGGGAGACCTGAATGGGTGCCCAGAAAAGGATCCCCAAGGAAGACTACCAGAGCCTAGAGGACAGCAGAGTTAGCTATGAAGCTTGAGATGAAAACAACCCCGTGTCCCTTGATACAGACAAAGCGAAGAAATCTCATTTTTCGGTGAGTTTTAAGTGGCAACTACTATTTTCCATTAAAAAAAGCCTACACTGGGCCAGGCCTGCTCATGTGCAATTCCTGCTCACCTAATGAGAAGGAAAACACCTAAGAACCACATAAACCCACATTTCCATCCTCACAGGTCAGTGGCGTATGTCAGCCACATGAATCAACTGCACTTGCACTCTCTCGGTTTCACACGGCTGATCTTACCATGTCCTTTACATTCCTAACCACTCTAATTACATATCTAGCCTGAACTCAAATTTAAAACTCCTATTCCCCTTTCTGCCTTCTCATACATACATACACACCTCCGGGAACCCATGGATGGAACGCTACTGCCATAGTTACTGTAATATAACTAAAGTAATGGGATAATCAGTATTGGAAACAGTGTTAAGAGGCTGAGCTGCTAACTATTATGAATCTTGGCCTGTGAAACAGAGGAGTTCATGTTATAATGGACTTGTATAATTAATTATACACCTTGTATAATTGATTTTAGTCAGGAGACATGCTCAATCAACTGAAGTTTGGAGTAAAGAATATGCTTGACATAAGATGTAACCAGACTTAACTGAGAACATTGCATGATTGAAGAGTAAAACTTTGCTGGCTTTAAGCTAGCAATATGGTAGCTGAGTTTTCATCCAAGTGGCATTTATTCTCAGGTAAACCAACTCGAATTCTCTTTTCAGATGAGATTTTCTGGATGAGCTAGTGCATATGCATTACTTTCTAGTTATCACACATCTGCATGTGGCATTACTGAGACTCTACTCAACAGCAGTGCTGTGGTGTTTGCTGCAGCTCAGCCACCTCTGCTGCTGAGACACAAACCTGTCATCTGGCAGTGAATCATATGCACTCAGTTTTCACATTGCAGCTTCAGAAAGGGGAAAGGCATTCAGAGGCCGGCATATTCGACAAGCACACCACTGGTGTATGAAAAGGAACTTTATGATACTGCAGTTAGAAACGAACAGTAACTAATAGACAATCTCTCCAGTCCATCCCAGCAAGACATGTGCACTGGGACTCAACACTTCCTAAAATCAAGCTGCCTTGGCTAATAAGGATCTCTTAGACTTATTAATAACCATCTACCTATGTCTTTCCTTCTGAAATTGTGGCTAATAATATTTTCTGTGGACGACTTGCCCCTCAGTTGGAGTAGTATCTAGAAAAAGGCACACCTACTGCATACGCAGCATTTCTGCACATAGCCAGATGCACCGACACGCGTCTTGACTGAGACCTGGAACCGAGACCACGTCTCTTCAGGTCTCGGCACTCTGCTTTGTGGTCAAAAAGAGCCAGCTTTTTACCTAATGCAAAGAGATTCATCATCATCAAAACCTACAGAGCTACTTCACCTCACACCAATTGATGTGTAGGTGTTTAGGTTTTACAGAAAACAGTTCTTCAAACAGAGCTCAAGGTAATCCGTAAAGTCACTATTCACAGATTTCTGGCTGCAGTCTCAGACTTTCACAGACTTAAAGCCAGTACTTCTTATTGTATTTCAAGTAGACATGGAGAATATTTACTCTTATCCTCTTCACAGATTTGTATTTATGTATTTGAAGATATCACATCTCACAGTAGACTAAATAACCCCATGTCTTTCAGCCCTTCCTCAGACCCACCAGCAGTCTTGCTGCTGTTCTCTCTGCTCTATCAAATTGGTTGTCATCTTTCTTGAAGCCCTGAAAAATTGGACTTGCTACTTTCCAAGATCCTATTTCTCTGAATCAGCAAGCACAGTTCTCAAATAATTACTTAGTTGTTTTACAGGGGAGAAAAAAAAAAAATCAAGCAGTGTGCTTGCTAGATAAAAGACTGTGAATTCATAGATCTGGAAACAGCATTCTTGCTCCAGAAAACAGACAGGTACTACGTAATAAGCTTTCACCCTAATATTATAAAATCAATCTTAAGGCTTTAATGTCAAGGGAAGCATAGATTGTGAAAACTCTTTATACAGCTAAAAATGAATTTTCAAATTATATGCATTTATTTTGCCAGGAGTTGTGACAATCCTGAGCCTGGATACACCTGCCAATACCTATTGCAAAGACTGTGGAAAGAGGAGCTAGGAACATAAGTTCTTCCTTCTTTGCCCTGCAGAGATGACATAATATCCTTTTACCTTAGAAATCAGCGAAATGCATACTGACTAGGCCAAATACATAACTGAGCTCTTTCGGTGGTGAGTTTGCACACAAATACCTCAGCTCACTGCTCTGTGGTTGGGGACCACAAGAACTCCTTGCAAGCCCCATCCCTGTCGAAGATGATTGAGTCACGTGCTTTGACATCTCACTTACATGGGATGGGGCCTGAAGACAGACCGGAAAGAGAAGTTAGCTTAGATCTTTTGAAAACTTAGCTAAAATCTGTAAAAGCTATCTGGTAAACGTGCTCCTAGATACACAAGGAGAGCACTCTTACCACAGAAGCACAATTCCGAGAGGGTCATGGATGCTGGGGAGGCTGCACTGCCTGGCTGGACACCGCAACAGCTGCAGTGGCCACTTGGTACACAAGAGAAAGATGGCTCTTGTCCCCTTGGTCCGAAACGACCACCATCAGCAGAAGGAACACCTGTCTGCAAAAAAAAGGTAAGGAGCACAACATCTAACGCATCAAGACTACCCGCTGCTGGGACCACAGACAAGAAGCCCTCATTCTGGCCATGATAACGCACGTCCTCTCCGTGTCTTGGCGGGCGCATTAATCACCTGTGGCTTGAACAGCTAGGTAGCTGACCCTACTTGTGGGCTGATGTCCCATCCCCGTCCCCAGGGAGATGCCCAATGCCCAGGGCTGGGGCTGCCCCTGGTGTCCCCTGGCTGCCCTGCTCCTGGCTGGGGGGTGGTACAGGTCCTGGCTGCCAGGCCCTGCCCTGCTGCTCCAGGGGCCCCCTGGCCCCACTGCACCCCAACACAGGCAGGGAAATCACCTGCCATCCCACTCCACCGCTGTGAGCTATGCTGATTCCTCTGGGGTGGGAAAGGATATAAATAAAAAAGACAAAGCAATCTCCTGTTTTTACTTTATCTCATTACTGCAAAGGGTAAGGTGGAAAGTACCAGACTTATAAAGCACACTATTGTCTTTCATTTTCTACATGTGTGGAAATTTTGCACGAATGTGTCAAAGCATCCTACTTCCTCTGGGAACTGTTTTTACTAAAACCCCTAATAATCTGAACCTGCTTGCAAAAACAATACCCTGAAGGTTACATCTGGTCAGGATTACTTTCTGTGTATAAAGCGTCTAGTGAGTCACAAGGGTAGGGCCATTGCCTGTGTAAAAAGCTGAATGCAACTCAAAGTCCTTCCAGAGAAAAAAATGATACACTTGAAATCTATTCAACATACCAAAAGCATAGACAAAGAACAACTTTTATAGTTCCTGCAAGTGGGTAGATAGGAGTGACCAAACTGTCAGACCAACCCACTCACCCACATTTGCAAGTCACATTTCCACTTATAATAGCCATTGGCATCTGAGTTCACCACCATCCTAATCTAATAGTTATTCCCAAATAGTTAAGTACGGGTAAAGTCTCACAAAAGAGTGGATGCTACTGAGGAAATACTTCTGAAATATCAAGGAAGGCCACAGGGGGGTTTGCCTAGACCTGGGAATTTTTTCGCTGTCTTCTTTGCCAGTATTTTACCTGTCCATTGCTATGAGGGAATGGCTGGTAGCAATGCTGGGAGCACACCCGTGGCCAGGCTGACCACATTGGGGTGTTCAAGCCTGGAGGATGCTGCTCCACCCAGCCCAGTAACACCAAGGACCAAAACCACTTGTGCTGTGATACCACCATCCTCCACTTCAGTGCCGGCAAAACCCCAGCTTAGTTGTTCAGCAACCGCCAGAGGTAAAACTTTGAAGCCCTTTCCAGCCTAGACAAGGTCAGAATGAGTGACCAAAACCTCTGCCACCTGGCCACCTCCTGAAGAGAATAAAGAAGCAAGGGCAGCGGGGAGGGGATGGGAGAACGCAGGAGCGCTACGGTCGCTTGGCCGTGCAGGGGCAGAACGCTTACCTCCTCTCGCTGTTCTCTCCCCTGAGCCTACAGCATCCTTTCCCTCTTCTGATCGTGTTTTTAACGCCGTAAGATGTTGGGCAGAAGACTACTGTTCTGGTAGACCACTAGATGGCGGGAAACGGAAGGGATTGAGCACCAGCTGAGTCTCCCTCCCCTGCGAGCAGGACCCCCGTCTCCCCCCTAGCCCCCAGCTGCCACCCAAGCCTGCAAACCGGCCCTCCTAAAGTCAATGAGTGCATCAGAGCACAGGCACAATCCCTCTGCACCCAACAAACCTCAAATTGATTTCCTCTTTTTTTTTTTTCTTCTTTTTTGGGGTGATATTTTGGGGGTTCTTTGGTTTTGCTTTGTCTTC
Organism: Fregata magnificens; assembly: GCA_013389945.1. Lineage (NCBI taxonomy): Eukaryota > Metazoa > Chordata > Aves > Suliformes > Fregatidae > Fregata > Fregata magnificens. The sequence goes on along the minus strand of WAAD01012679.1, from coordinate 105,207 downwards.
TTACGGTGCTGAAAGAGGACATGGCACCTGTTTTGAGAAGCCACTGAACTGTGTCATGGTGACGGTGCATGAATAGAGCCTGTTCTTTTTAGGGAAGGGTGGGTGCTTTTCTGCAGTTCTTTGGAAGACGGGATGACATGCCACCAGCCAAAAGAGGTTTTCATTGATTAAGAACAAAACAAAACCCGTACACCTTAAATTATATCCTTAATTGCTCACACTGAAGTGTTATGTGTCCAGAGAGAAAATCGCACACAAAACTGTTGAAATTTCAGGGCTAAACAGGTTTCCTCTGAGCAGTTTTCAGCACTACAAGCTGGAGTATCATTTTTATTTGCATTTTTTGGCCAGGACAACTCTCATTTGCTTAACCAGAGAACACCAAACCCATTTTACAATATGTATTCAGTTTCAAGTTTTTTCTCTACGTCTATGCTTTTTGATTACTCTGGTGTCAGTGAAAGACCATGTCATCCAAAAAGTTATATTCCAAACAGAAACAGAGCAAGATTCTTCTTGACAATATATCTGCTACCTCCTGTCTTTCTTGACTCAGGGGAATCCCTTACAAGGATGGAAGTTGCCCCCCATCCCACCCCTGCCCTGAGCCCCTGCTGTGCCTGACCACATGAAGCCAAGGCAGGGAGATGAACGTCTTTCATTTCAGTGACTCTCCGATTGCCACAGGTCCCAATCCCCACCCCCAGCCTGCTAACAGGCTGCCTCATCTGCAGGGCTTGCTTCTACTTGGCTGTCCCAAATTAACTGCTAAAATAATTGACTTGCTTTTGATTTTCTTAAAAGAACATGTTTCTTTTGAACTGAATTTCTCTACATTCTCTATTCCCACCCAGCTTTGTCTCTGACAAATACAATATTTCAAAACTTGCTCACCTTTCCTCAGAGTTTCTTTCTCCTCCAGAAAGTAACTAATCAAATTGTAAAATAAAACCTTATTAACCACACGGGATATAATCAAGCATCCCAAAACTGACCTTGACATCTTCCCCCTGGACCCCAACTCTGGTGTGGGATTCATCCCACCCACTGCAGACAGCTACAGTGGAACATTGTGTCTGAGCTAACCACCACCAGGCTCCCTTAAGACTCATGGGAGAAAAAAGAATCGTATCTCACAATTTGTGCACATTATAGTTAAGTGGGCATTGGATGAATCACACCATAAAAAGGCTGATTCAATCCTTGATTGTGAAGAAGGCCTTCCCATCCACAGAGTAAGAACTCAGTGACTTCACTATGAGCTTCACCAAGGAGAACATGACTTCCTTTGGTCTGCTGTCATATGCTTATTTTCTAGCATCCGCAAGCCTCCTTTCCAGCTGCAGTAAAGTACACCCGCCTGGATCAATTAAGGCAGGTCTAAGAATGAGATCTGCTCACCTGATCTGTATGCTAGGTCTGAGTTTGATCCATTGGGTCTAGATCCAGGACCGAAGATCCTCAACCCATGTTAATTTGTGGACGTCCTGCTACAACAATGGATAAAAACTGAGCAGGAAGCAAAGCTACCATGAACCATGCCAGAAAGTACCAGTCTCAGCCCCTCAGACACAAAGGAGTGGAAACAGCTGAGCTACAGGGTTGTTCCCTCAGAGGGTCACTGCTCAGAGCAGTGACCATGATGGACAACACGAGAAAGGTCCCAGTGCGAGAGCTAGAGCACACCACTCCGCAATGCAGGACAGAGTTGCCTTCTTCCCCTCTAACATGAAGGTGGCAGCAAAGGGAAGTCAAAGATTTGTATAAGTAAAAAACTTCAGGCCAGCTGATAGGTTTCCTCTGATCCCTGTAACATCTGAAGCGAGATTACAGATTTTTAGGTAAACAAGGAAAAGTAGGGTGGGTCTGACATTACAGTTTTCCTATCAAAGCAAGTACAATGGTTAGTGGTGGAGAGAGATTGAATCCCAGCTTTCTCTTCTGCCACACAGAAAAACAATTTGGTTACAGCTTGTCACCACCATATTCTGGGATAAGCACCTTCTCAGGGCTCTCGGTAGATGAACCAGAACGACAAAAATTCATAATAAAAGAAAAGACTGTTTTTATAGTTTCATGTTTACCTAAGCAGAGAGCATTTGAGGGGAGCATACCACACAAGCTGTTGCGGCTACACTTAACCTCTTTCCATCATGGAAGCGGACAACTCCTTTACAATATGTGGGGGCAGGGATGTTAAATTCCCTGGCATGATTTACTGTTAGAGCAGCTCTATTAAAATCATTGAAAGGTAACCATTAGAAACACTCGTCAAGCATCACTGTAGAGAGTAAAGGAAAAGCAAAGAGTAAATCCTGAACTACTGCTTCCCCTTTCTTCCTTAGCCAAAGACAGGGTTCCTGGAAGAACCATCAGAGAGCGACATCCGAAGTTAAAACACCAGCTCAGCCATTTAGCATAACCCCTCTTTCATGAATTACAGAAATGGGGGGGGAGGGGAAGAAAGAAAGGGGATTTACTCAAGGTCCACACAGCAGATCAGCGCAAGCACGGGAAGAGCAGCCAAGCCTGTGGTTGACAGTGTGCGTTTGGGATCAGCAGCAGACCTGAGGACTGCAGTGTGAAAATTTCCTCCCTGCATTTACTATTCTGATCCTTGTAAAGTGCCTTACCCAAAGGACTGTCTCAGCAAGGCACGCAAAGTACAGCTTTCCATAGCCAGAAAATACAGTTATTGCGCCTAACTATCACTTATCTCCCAAAGAATAGAAAACAAATATAACCCATTACAGGGCCCCAGAGAACAGTAATTTGTCCAAACATGGGGGAGGGAGACCATTCAGTCTTGAAAATTTTAACAAGATGTCTAAAATTAATCTCCCTAGCATTCTCATGGTTCTTTTTCCATAAATAAATATCCTTTTGCTAGCTACTGCTTTTCCAGAATAAGGGCTATACTACCAGCACATGTACCTTTGATTACTAGTTGCACAGGATTAGATTATCTTTAACTTTTAATTGCTCTTGCTTTGCTTCGACATTCCGAAGCACTAGATACACTCTCTAGTAGAGTAGTCTGTTACCTAAATATAGATAGACTCGGTTAAAAATTGTGTATTATCACAGGCAGCATTTTGAGACAGTTCCTACTTTTGAAGTACACAGAATGTAAATTCCTACCGGTATTCCAATAGTTGCTTCAATACCACTACTACAGCAACGCTTCCATTACAGGAACCATTTGGTGCCATGGAGCAAATTACACATACTGAGAGGACACTGTGACCTTTGAGGGTTTTTCTTTCTTTCTTATAGAGCTTCAGTCATTGGTGAGGGCAACGGAGATGTCTGCATCCCTGAAGAAAACGGACTGCAGCCAGTCAGAAAACTTCACGTAGAGATGACTTTTGCAATCAGCCAAGCTAAAAATACTTGTCCCCCATCGCCACATGCAAGATTTGGGCTGCACTAGCCGAGGCCTGCTGGTTATTAGAAGGCAAAGGCAGCAGTGTTTTATGCGGCTGCCTCAGGCAGTGCCCCCGGGGCTAGTGACAGGTAAAGCTCACAGGAAGACTCGAGGCCTCTCATTAGGTTCTCTCATCTGGCACACAGCTCTGGTGCAAGCTTTGATTTCCTCCAACTCACTCAGGGGTCACAAAACCCACAGAAACAAGTGAAGCTGCCTACATTGACAATACAAAGCAGGCAGTGTCGGAGCAGACCATGGGTGATGGGAGCAATGGCCCCTTGGCAGGTCTTCCAAGGAAAACAGCTCTGAATGATGAAGGTCTGGTTTTCCTCTTATAAATGGTGACTGCAGTGTGGCCCTCCCCAGAGCAGAAAGACTATGATAAGGAGAAACAAACATCATTAGTTTCTTCTGAGACAGTCCAGAGCTTGCCAAGGGTTTTGGAGTAATGAGCAGGCACAGCACAGCTTTTCAGGTGCCAAAAAGAGGTTTTAATGAACTTCCTTTCCAAAAAATATTTTTGTCCTACCAGCTCATCTTTGTTTTCCCTGAATTTATTGCAAATGTAATTTTGTTCCCAGCAGGAAGGTTATATGTGTAGCAGATGAAGGACCGTATTCAGGGTGTGACGCACACAGAGCGATACCCTGTAATTTTCCCAGACATGTAGGTGTCTGTGTTACCTCGTAATTGCTTTACTACGTCTAAGCCACAGGCTCAGTCTCTGTCAACAGACACAGAAAGAGGAGGAGGAGGGTGCAGAAGGGCAACTGGCCCCGGCAAGGCAGGCAGGGGCTGAGCTGGGCACAGCCAGGGCACAGCCACACACCAGCCGCTGGAATTAAATACTGAGGTTTGGGCTGACAATGTGCCAAACTGGGTCCAACCACTTTGGGCAAGGGGGAAAAAAAAAAAAAAGTTTGAAAAATCTCCAGGAGTTTCAGGTGTATGAAAACAGCATTTTTGTCTAAACAAACACAGAAGGTATTTGGCAGCTCTGTCCAGAAAATGGTGCCCCCTGGGATACTCCAGAGGAGGGGGATGTTTACACTGATGCTCTGGTCAGTGGTACGTACCTGTAATGTTTAATGCAGTTGTCATAAATGATCCCTTGACTTTTTCCCACAAGAAAGGTTTTCAGAGTTTGTATCCTCATAAGTTCTCCTAAAAAGTTGACAAAAATGTTCAGAAAAAAGTATTTTCTGATGCAGAAGATAATTTTTTTCAGGTAGATTGTTTTGATGTAACAAACAATTACAAATTAATTCTGCGAGACTGTAAGATTTCATTTCCTCTTTATCTGAACAGGTGTTTTATTATTTCATTTGAAAATGCTATTTTAACTCATGCGTGGCTTTCTTTTCTATCTACTAGCTAATCAGTTAACCTGTTACCATATCAGCTGCTGTTTTAGAAGTGGTTGCCTTGGTTAAGAAATGAATGAGATCTTGAGAGGATGAGGCAAGTAGGGCTTTTATAGTAGGCAAATAAATCTTCTGCCATCTTTAAGGTTGCATCACGGTAAAAATCATTATCTTACTCCATGATGACTCGTTCCTTAAAGAAAGAGAGGACAAAGGTAGGAAGCCCTTTCACCCTGATCATACGTTACTCATTTCCTGAGCCCTCAGCCTCTGACCCTCCCGCCAAGGCACAATGCTCACCACTCCCAGGCACCCCTTGCAGCTCCTGAGGGCTCTACATGCCCATGCCCTCCTCTTCCTCAGGAGGGAAGAGGAGGAAGAGGAGGAGGGGACAGGAAGCTATGGGCCTCTGAAGCATTCAGAGCAGAGAAAAATCACTGAAAACCACATCTTGAACAACCAAAATGGATGAGCACTGTCTGTTCTAGCCACCAAATGAGGGAGAGTCCAATGGGGAAAATGTAGGTTGAGACCGTGCTCATTCACACACCAAAGGAGGCCAAATTAAGATTACATACAAAAGCTTTTCATTCTATCATTTCATAACTTCCATTTACACAAGGGTATAATGATGGTTTTCCTATTATTCATCATGTTATCTGGATAAGCTACTTTTTTTAGGATCTCCTTTCCACTTTTTAATTTCAAGGGCTGATGGTGCCATGTCTGGCCATGCCTCGGTCTTTTCGGTTCTTCATGCAGTTTTAGCTTCAAACACTCAACACACGAGAGGAATTCACATACCTTTTTCCTGTCCACTACCTACCGCCCATTCGTGGGAGGGATCCTTGTTGCCCATTCCCATTAGTCTCACCAATAAGGTAACCAAAATCATGGTTCATCCATTTAGGACAAACACTGTCTTTCTCATTGCTCTCTGCGAACTACTTCATAACAGCACCCTGAGGGCAGCGGGCTTCCCCTTCAGTTCCCAAAACTGTATTTTGGGCCTCGCTGAGTATTTTGTGGCACCACCAGACAAATTCCAGTCCAAGCAAGTCCACGAAACTAAATAAGTTGCAGCCAAACATAAATGCAGTTACTTGCTACCTAGCACCCAGGCTTGGACATTTTGAGCACAGCTTTCAGAAAGTCCCCCCTTCCCACATAATCTAACTACTTACACACTTTTAAGAATACAAGGAGTTTTTGCCTTTAAAACACCTATTGCTTTAAATAGGGTACAGAAGAGGGGATCGCCTTGCTGATTTCACTTAACTTCAGATTAGGCCAGCCAGGAAATGCTGCCCATATAACAAATTATTTATGGCCTTAACATGACTCCAGCTGGCCTTACAATGACTCCAGCTGGCAAACTAGGAGCTAGGGAGAACTAGAAGGGGTTTTGCTGAATATGTTAAAGTAAATAGAAATGAATAATTTTTCCTGGACTCCAATAATTCATCAAAGAAAAGGACATAAAGGCTTGCAGGACAGTTCAGAAAGTGTTGATACATAAGTTCAATTTAGTTTTAGTTAGGCTTTTCTGTCTTCATGAAGAGCATTGCATCTCAGTTCTGACATGCTCTGTTGGTCATCTTTACTAGGGATGTGACCTCTATAAGATTGGATGGCCTCTTACTATGTCAATGTAGCGGGTTTCACATGGGGCAGCCCAAGTATGCATTCCCATACAAAAAAGACGCCCTTTGTCACCCTTTAAGACTGAACATATTACCAACCTCACCTGAGTGTCACACAAACAATATTTTAATATCATAAATGTCTGAGGTGAACATATTTCTATCGATCAGGCAAGAAAATTCTTCTTCTGGGTAGCTGAGTTGAAGCAAGGACGAAGAAGTAGGTCTTTCTTACTTATATCTTCACATTTAAGTACAGAGAGAGCTTTTGCTCCATCTCAGTAGGCACATAAGCATTTTTTTCCATGCAAGATTCTTAAAAATTTCCACAGGTTGCCAAAAGATTTTGTAATGTAAATGTTCTGTGCTGCTTGGGGCCTGTAACTTAGAATCATAGAATCACAGAATGTCCTGAGTTGGAAGGGACCCACAAGGATCATCGAGTCCAACTCCTGACCCTGCATAGGACAACCCCAAAATTCACACCAGGTGTCTGAGGGCGTTGTCCAAATGTTTCTTGAATATTGTCAGGCTTGGTGCCGTGACTACCTCGCCGGGGAGCCTGTTCCATTGCTCCACCACCCTCTGGGTGAAGAACCTTTTCCTAATATCCAACCTAAACCTCCCCTGGCACATCTTCCTGCCGTTCCCTTGGGTCCTATCATTGGTCGCCAGGGAGAAGAGATCAGCGCCTGCCCCTCCTCCTCCTCTTTTGAGGAAGCTGTAGACCATGATGAGGTCTCCCCTCAGTCTCCTCTTCTCCAGGCTGAATAAACCAAGTGACTTCAGCCGCTCCTCATACGGCTTCCCCTCTAAACCCTTCACCAACTTCATGGCCCCCCTCTGTACACTCTCCAGTAGCTTTGTATCCTTAATATATTGTGGCGCCCAAAACTTCACACAGTACTCAAGGTGAGGCCGCACCAGTGCAGAGTAGAGTGGGACATTCACCTCCCTCGACCAGCTAGCAATACAGTGCTTGATGCAGCCCACCTAAGTGGATGTTCAAATTTAGATTCATTTTAAACAGAAGCCAAGACTATGTATGAATCCCATAACTTAAAATGAGTTAACTTTTTTGCATTTTTCCCTCCTATGCCTCAGATTAATTTCCCAACTTTCAGTTTCAGCAGAAAGTCAGTAATACAGTAAACAAACTCCATGCAAGTAACTTTGCACAAATAACAAATGGACAGGAGACAGAATCAAGAACCAACATTCAACCTGTTTGACCTTCATAGTATGTTTGAACTTCAGCCTCCAGATGGAAGACCTTCTACTACAACATTTGCTTCAAGCAGATCCAGGTTGCATATTATTTATTTTTGAGAGATTACATCTCCAGTAGGCATTCCTCCAAGATTGCAGCAAACAGCAAAAGTCTTCTAAAATTTTTTATTTTGGGCAAATTCATGAATACAGTTGTGTAGGATCAGCTTAGTACCTTTGAAGCCTAGTCTAAAACACAATGCACACCTATTCAGCAATACTACTGTATTACATCAGTCAGTGCCTGCCATCCCTCTTTGTATGAGCTGAACAATAGCTCCAGGTAACACAAAACCACAAAATGGAATATATGCAGCTGTTTTGCATGCCAGTACTTAATGAATTTACTTCATAGTAGAAAAATTTACTCCACATCAAAATCTCCAAAAATCTCACTGAACAAAAAAAGGTGGTTTAATGCTCTGCAACCACAAGCTCTACACAAAATGGACTATCAAGAAGGCTAAAGCATGAACCCTCACCGCAAGTCTTTATCCCTTGAGCTAAGACATTATTTGGTGATATGTGTCGTGCGCATGCTCCTGCTCCCACAGAAGCTATGGATGCCTCTGTAACTTGGCTTACAGGGTAAGATAACATCTTTCAGCAAGAGAAGAAATAGCCTCTGTTTCTTTCTCTATGCTGCGGCTGATTAGGAAGGGACGGTAACAAATCTGGAGTCAGCCTGGGGACCCTAGCATTCTATTGCTAGGCTGCTGCAAGCCAAAGATACTGGGGTTTACATTCTCACTGCCAGACCTCTCTCCAATCAATATTCTGCTTTACTAGCTCTCAGGCAGACCCTATAGAGGGTACGAGGTACTCCAAACATGGACTAGTCCCTCTTCTTACTAATTACTATTCCTGGAAACTGAAGGCTGCTGGTTTGCCAGCTATGTAAAAAGAAATAAGTTTACATGTTGTCTAAATAAATATTTGATGACAACACACAGCAACAGGAAAAGAGTGACCCGTTTTAGAGACAGGTACAGCCTTGTAGCTAACTTTGGCAAAACACTGGAATTAATGGATCTGTCTCCTCCTTGGGACTTACTTAAATGCAGACTTTCTCTGGAGTTTCCTATAATCTATCAATTTGACAATCTCTCCTGGAATATCAGCCTGATATCTATGGAGGCTGTCATTTTTACTGGAAGAGAACTGAATGCAACTGCCCAAATTAGATGCTGACCTCCTTTGGGAATATGGATGTGGAATAACTTCCTGGACAGGAAAGAATAGAATAGAACAGAATAGTTCAGTTGGAAGGGACCTACAATGATCATCTAGTCCAACTGCCTGACCAATTCAGGGCTGACCAAGTTAAAGCATATTGTTCAGGGCATTATCCAAATGCCTCTTAATCACTGACAGGCTTGGGGCATCAACCACCTCTCAGGAAGCCTGTTCCAGTGTTTGACCACCCTCTCGGTAAAGAAATGCTTCCTAATGTCCAGTCTAAACCTCCCCTGGCACAGCTCTGAAGCATTCCCACATATCCTATCACTGGGTACCAGGGAGAAGAGATCAGCACCTCCCTCTCCACTTCCCCCCCTCAGGAAGCAGCAGAGAGCAATGAGGTCGCCCCTCAGCCTCCTTTTCTCCAAACTAGACAAGCCCAAAGTCCTTAGCTGCTCCTTATAGGACATGCCTTCTAGCCCTTTTACCAGCATTGTTGCCCTCCTCTAGATGCTTTCAAGGACCTTAACATGCTTCTTACATTGTGGGGCCCAGAACTGCACACAGTACTCGAGGTGAGGCTGCACCAAAGCTGAATGCAGCAGGATAATCACCTCTCCTGACCAGCTGGTTATGCGGTGTTTGATGCACCCCAGGATGCGGTTTGCCCCCGTGGCTGCAGGGCACACTGCTGACTCACATTGAGCCTGCTGTCGACCAGCACCCCCAGATCCCTTTCTGCAGGGCTGCTCTCCATCCACTCCTCTCACAATTTATACTGTGCCCAGTGTTACTCCATCCCAGGTGCAGGATCCGGCATTTGGACTTGTTAAATTTCATCCCATTAATCATTGCCCAATGCTCCAATCTATCTAGATCCCTCTGCAAGGCCTCTCATCCCTCAGGAGAGTCAACAGCACCTCCCAGTTTAGTATCATCAGCAAACTTGCTAATGGTGCATTCAACTCCTGCATCTAGATCATTGATAAATGTATTACACAGAACTGGCCCTAGTGGTGAGGAACACCACTGATGACCAGTCACCAGCCAGATGTAGCCCCATTCACTACAACCCCTTGAGCCCTGCCCTTCAGCCAGATCTTCACCCAGTGCACCATGCACCTGCTCATCTCACAGTTTGACAGCTTGTCCGGAAGGATGTTGTGAGGGACAGTATCAAAAGCCTTACTAAAATCCAGAAAAACTACACCCACTGCCTTCCCTTCATCCACTAGGCAGGTGACCTTATCATAGAAGGATATCAAATTAGTTAAACAGGACTTTCCCTTTGTGAACCCATGCTGGCTGTGCCTGGTGATTGCATTATTCTTTAAATGTCTTTCAGCAGTACCCAGTATGGTCTTCTCCATAATTATTCCAGGAACTGAGGTTAGACTAACAGGTCTGTAGTTTCCTGAGTCTTCCCTCATGCCCTTTTTTGTAGATTGGAATAACATTGGGTAGCTTCCAGTCAGCAGGGACCTCCCCAGACCCCCAAGATCTTTGGTAGATGATTGAGAGGGATCCTGCCGTAACATCTGCTAGCTCCTTCAGAACTCTGGGATGAATCTCATCAGACCCCATGGACTTACGAACATTCAACTGATGCAACTGGTCCCTTACGATTTCAGTGTCCACAAATGGAAAGCCACTGTTCCCACAGTCGTGGTCCTCCAACTCAAAGGACCGGACAACCCAAGGTCTATCAGTATTATTAAAGACCAAGGCAAAAAAAGCATTGAATACCTCCACCTTTTCTTCATCCCTATTTGTCAGATGACCACCTTCAACAAGTATCGGTCCAATGTTTTCCTTAGACCTCCTCTTTCTATTAACATACTCAAAAAAGCCTTTCTTGTTGTCTGACACAACACTGGCCAGTTTAAACTCGAGTTCAGCTTTGGCCTTACATGTCTTCTCTCTGTGTATGCGAACCACAGCTCTGTACTCTTCCTGCAAAGTCTGACCTTGTTTCCAGAGATCCTACAATTTCTTTTTCCTCTTGAGCTCCATGAGGAGTTCCCTGTTCAGCCAAGCTGCTCTCCTGTCCCACTTGCTTGACTTACGACACTCATGGACTCCTAAGCCCTCAAAAGCAGATTCTCAGGGTACTCTGCTAAATAGCTCCCTGAATAGCTTAAAGTTTGCTTTCCTGAAGTCCAGGGTAGCAACTTTGCTGTCCTTTTTTCTCATTACACCGACAATTTTAAATGCAACCATTTCAAGATCACTGTGGCCAAGAGAGCCACCTATGATCATATCTCCCACAATTCCTTCTCTATTCACAAATAACAGGTCTAGGAGGGCATCTTTCCTAGCTGGCTCACTGAGTACTTGTGACAAGAAGCTGTCTTCAACAAACTTCTGGAATTTCCCAGACTTGCTTGTCACAGCAGTACAGTATTCCCAGCTGATGTCTGGAAATCTCCCATAAGGACAAGGGCTACCAATCCAGAGATTTCTCCTGATTGCCTGCAGGATAACTCATCAGTGCTATCATCCTGGCTGAGTGATCGGTAGTAGACACCCACTACAACATCTGCTTTGTTTTCCATCCCTCTAATCCTCACCCAGAAGCTCTCAAACACATCATCCCTAACTGTAAGGGCTATACAGTTAAACCTCTCCCTTAAATACAGTGCAACTCCTCCACCTCATCTGCCCTGCCTGTCCCTCCTGAACAGCCTGTAGCCCTCCATCCCAGCACTCCAATCATGGGACTCATCCCACCAAGTCTCACTAATAGCGATGACATCATAGCTCTGGGAACAGACCAGCGATTCCAGTTCATCCTGTTTGTTTCTCATACTCTATGCGTTGGTGTACAAGCATTTCACATTAATAAAAGAAGCGTTTTGGTGAACAGGAGCACAAATCCTAACAACTGATGTTTTAATCAACTACTGCAAAAAAAGAACTTCCTATAGGCTGGCAGGGCAGGATTCAAACCTCACAATGTGACTTTGAATAATATGATAATAGTGTTTCATATAAATGTATAAAAGACCCCATATTTTATACCGACAAGTAAAGGCAAGTAGTGTGCTTAGTTCAGTGCTAGGTCTCACCAAAAACATGCCAGGAGGATATCACCAACCATGGCTGATGACCATTTAGCCTTGACTGGCAACTGAGGGTTGTCGTGACATAGTCACCATATACCTAACCCTCCCTTTTTGCATCTCTCCCTCCTTGTGGGCCCTAACAACGTGCCATCAAACTTACCCTTCAAAAGACTTTCCAAAAGACTTTCCAAAAGTCTAAGAATACCTCAGCCTGCCTCTGTGCAAGAGCTTCATACTAGTATAGGGAAGGGACTAACGCTTATCAGATTCATAATTCCTGGAAAAAGGGGTTTGCCATTGGTTTCTAATATACAGTCACTGTTCAGAGGCATCCCAGAACATACATAAAATGACATAAGTTGTGGAGTACGCACTGCATCGCTGCTGCTCCAGGACTTCAGCATAGCTGCATTTACATAAGCAAAAGCAGAATGTGATACTATACTAGATCTCTGAAAATATTTCCATTATCTTTCTGAAAATTATTCAGTTTTCTATAATTATTTATTTCCCAGAATGAACCTCAATGAGTACTGGCACAAAATGTTTCCTTCTTATCTTCACAGCTTTTCAATTGTTCCCAGTTAAAAAAAAAAAAAAAAAANAAAAAAGAAGACAAAACACATACATACAACCAAAAAAAGCCACTGGAAAAAATAACAAGGAAAGTTACAGTTTATGACATTTAATCAGAGCTTCTCAGATCTGGAAGTGGAATACTTTAAGATACTAACAGTGGAAAGAATAAGCGGTGCCATGTTTTTTTCTCTGATGGGGAGTGAGTCACTCAGATAAAAGTCACCTGTGAAATACCAGGATGTACAGTCTGTACTAGTTTCCTTTATAATTATCTTTTCATCATGTTTACAGTAACAGGTTCTGGAAAAATGGGACTCTCACACACTTTTGGACCTTTTAATTGTAAAAATATTTTTCGACCCACTTTTTTTTTTTGATAAATCCTCATCTAAAGGATGAGCCGATAACTTAACAAAATCAATGGCACATACTGGACTAACCACGCCCTCACAGCATGTTTATCCATGGCTGAAAATAAATGGCATGAGGCCTTCCTTTGAGCCGTGTCTCTACACCCTTCTTCAGCCCAAAACAAACCTTTCCATTCACAACCATGCCAGTATGAAATCTGCCCATAAAGATCTACGGGCATCCCACCAGCACTGCCAAAATGTATGCAATCAACCGGAAGCCAAAATATGCATCATTCAGTTGTTTCCACTGCACTATGTATAACCTCTGGGCATGACAGGTTACAAAGGCGATGGCAAGTGAGCAGCCAAAAGGGCAAACAAAATATGAGGTGGGGGGGGCGGGGAAAAAGAGCATGTGGGTAGTGAGAAAAGTTAAGAGACAAGAACAGAGGAGATACAAGTGGGGAAGATAGAGAAAACCTGCCTGTGAACCTGCACCATTTAAGGTCACCATACATGTTCCTATCCTACCTACACCAACAACTCGCTGTGGCTCTCACTCCCCTTCCCCTCCTAATCACTTCTTGTGAGCTAAAACTCACATCTGTACGTTCCATTCCTCCTTGACAGTTTTCAGACACATTCCCTGGCTTCAAGCAGTGAAGGCTATGAGATAAGAAAATAACCCAGCAACCAGCCCACCCCCACACGTACATATCTCGTCCTCCCTTCCGCAGCGCCCTGCTTGTAGGAAATTAGTGGTAGCCACCAGAAACCTTTAGAAGAAACAAAGGATGGGAGTTAACCATTTAGAAAGTTTTGCTACAAGGCGAAAAGAGTACAGCCCTCACCCTTTATATCATTAAATCAACAGCATTGCTCACAGGCAGCAAGGCAAACTGGTGGGTCTCACCTCTTCCTGTGCAACTGCTTGGGAAGGGAAAAAGACATGCTGTGAAGAAAGTAGTCTGAACTTTCTCAGGATGTGGGAAAGCTGAGGGGTTGCTGGCAGCTCATTCTCTGGAGATTATGGAGCAGAAAGAAAACACACACTTAAAATTAGGATTCAGTGAAAAATTTTAATTCCTACCCCCATGAGACAAAACAATTTTTCTTCCAAGTTAGGGCAGAGAAGCGTCATTCTTAGTATTTTTTCTTTTCTGTACTACACTGTTTCAATCATATATAGCACAAATAAGATGAGAAAGAAGAGCTAGATCTCCACATTAATACCCAAAGATTTTTTTCCAGCCTAAACCCGCTGGGTTTACACACCTGGGTTATGCTACATCTCCCTCTTTCACAGGGAGACTGACAGTACTTTTGGTATTGCATCTTCTACATTCAAATCTTTTCCTCCCAGAAGAATCAGTGGGCTGAGGATTTCCCTACTGCCTGTGAGGAAAGATTAAAATCTCTGACATGTAGCAAAATCAGACATTTTCCTCCTGGAAGACAAAATATCCTGGACAACCTGGACTCACTGCGCACACAGAGAGCTGCTGTGCAGCACAGGGGTAGTTGTACTCCAGTAGCTGTTTACTGGGGGTCCTTAAGATGGTGCCAGACCATGCAGACGTGTCTTCCACTGGGTCCAAATACTTGGCTGCTTAGAGAAGTGAAGTTCCTGATGTGCCTTTTGGTGATTTGGACCTTCATTTTTTTTCAGTTTGGGCAACGTGTGTTGTAGAAAGGGAGTGATTGGTTCAAGTTAGCACTTCAGAAGGAAGAGAGAAGTCCTCTTTTTCTTGGAAGTAACTACATCTGTTCTAGAAAAGAAAGCTCCAGCCTGGAAGTTATTACGTAGAAGGAGAGTCCCAGTGAAGAGCACAGGACCTGCTTCACCTAAAGATAGTGCCTTGCAGAGCCGAGAGCAGACAAGGAGCTGCTGGAAGGTACTGTACAAAATCTGATGCAAGGCAGAAAAACATGGAGTTGTCTGAAATCAAACCTGGAAGCAAGGACCTGCCTACAAGGACACCACAAGGTGGGAACAAGACGTACACAAGCCCTTTATTTCTGTCACCTCAGTTTTCTCTTTCTAGAAGGTGAAGACTCCTCATTTAGATACTAACCAAAACCTACCTTTTTGAATTTAAAAGTCATTCTGTTCTTCCACTGAAAAACTTTTCTAGCGAAAAGGGCTACTCAGAGTAACCTCAAAGCTGGATTCATCTCAGGATCATGTCACAGAAGTCAACAAATCGCACAGAAAGTTAAGTACTAGTTGTATGTTCATATGTACGTTCCTCTTAAACCAGGATAAAATATGACTACATGCGCCCCAGGAAGGAACCTGGAGTACTCTGTAAGGTTTTGTGCAAGAATGAAAACTAACCTCTGTATTTCCACATATTTCTATTTGACCCTATTATCTAGAACTAAAGTCATATCTAGAACTAAAGTCATATCAACAGAGAACATCTTGTAAACGTGAGAATTTGCATGGGTCTGTTTTTTTTTCAGCACAGAAGCCAATCAGCAAAACCACCAGCAGTTGTCCTGGAAACAGGCAAGTTTGTACAGGTAGCAACAATCTGAAAAAGCCCCATGTCAGGTTTTTGCAAGTGTAGGCTCTCCACAGAGAGAAGCTCTCCCACTGCACCTTGAAGTGCAGCTGGCTTCTAACTTGCACTCCCCTCAAAACCCTCCTCGTCACACAAAGAAGTGGCCTTTTCACAAAGTTAAACTCTCCCCTGTAATCCTCCGTAATTCCTGTAATGTCTGCCACTCACCGTAGTTCCTCTTCTGCCCCATAGCCCAGTGTCGATGACACCCCATGTCACACAGGGCAGGTTCAGGATGTCTCCCCTGCCCGGGGGGATTGGCTCCACCATCGTCTGTCTCTCACTGCTCTGAAGACAAGGACGCAGAGCAGTGTGGAGGTTGCTCTCAGCTCTTCCTTTAAGACAATTCTTCTTCACACAAGGTAAGAGAAACTGAGGCAACTCCATTTCCAAATAGTTACTGGTTTGGAAATGCCACTGAGAAAGGAGATTCACACACACAAGAAAAAAAAAATCCAACCTTTACCTAAAGTCTCACCACAGCTTACTCAGTTTGTTGCACATCCCAATCACTGCTCTCTTTTTCCCCTCTACCGTGGTCTCTCACCTTCAATCAGAGCAGCAAATCAGAGTCAGAAGATGTAGAATTTTATGTTATTTAGTGGTGTTCACAAGCTACGTATTCCTTAACAAAAACATTTTCTTAGTAATTCATAAAGATAAAATAAAACATTATGGAGCACTTTAAGTTAAAGACTTATTAAACCTTGAAATACTTCTCTCACAAAGTATTTATTTATTCCATCGAAGGTACCTTCCACCATTTCAGTGGGAAAGGCAAAAAAAGCAGTTTTTTACAGTTACCCTATTTTTGGCAGCAAAACTCCTGGCAGTAAAATCAGTGAAGTAATATTTTCTTTTTTGACTTAACATTATTTACACTGTGACAAGATGAATAAAAATTCTTTATTTTAAAAATAGAATATACCATATATGTGTATGTCAGCAGAGAAGAATGATTTATAAACATCTAAATCATACAATATCTGAACTAAGACAGACAGTGTTTTGGAACAGGGCTGCATCAACAACCCCACTTCTCCTAAATGCCTGTTTCAGGGGCATTTTGTCTTTGAGAAACAGCCCGAAGCTATTTATTTTCTCAAAAGGATATAAATGCCTGTAAATTCTAAACATGGCTCAAACTTCCCTCCCAAAGATTTGAGCAGGAAAGGCTAACAAATGCATACGGATACAGTCAGTTACACATATGAAACACGTAACTATATGAAAGCTGTACCTGCCCAAACCCACTCTGTAATAGAATGGATTATACACACACCATCAAAACAGCCATTCTGTACACAGTACAAGCAAACAAAGCAAGGCTATTAAATTAAGTCTGCTCGCACTATCCCAAGAGTGGTGTAAAACCACTGAGCAGAGGATTTATGGCTTGTGTTGAATAATTTGTCATATTACACACATAATACAAATTAGGCTGATAGCAAACAAGTTCATGCCTATTGTTTACCACTTATCCCCTCAAATTTTCAGACTTATAAAAAGGTCATAAAGACCAGAAGAAACAATTGTGCAGTTTCTGGGAATATCTTCCCTCTTATATTAAAATACCGACCTTTCAGCTAATATAGAAAAGCTTGAGGAAGGGAGACCTCACAGCAGAAACCTCACTTTAAACACAAGGGGAAAATATCCTGAGGAGTGTTTCCAGGAAACAAGAAATCCGTTCTAATCGGTCCAGTTAGCTGCTTACACCATTTGAGGTTTCCACATCCGATCTTTTGCAATGGCTCAGTCTTCCCCACTTTTAGCGTACTAATTTTTCTAGACGCCAGGGTGCCCATACCACTTTCTAGGGTTAATTTTACCCTTGGTTCTTTACATGGGCTAGATTAACATGCAAAGCTGTGTCAGAAGGGAGAGGGAAAACATCTGGGTTGGCTAGCAGAGACACAGTTCGTACTCCTGTGGGAATGGAGAGATTTTTCCATAGATGGGAGTGCTGCTTACATGCCAAAAAACAAAGGCATAACAAGCTCTTTATGTCAACTGTTAGGCACCACGTTTATCCCATAGCAGAAAGTTTTGTCTTTCCCAAATCCAGCATCAGATTAAAGTCTCTCACCCAAATCTGGCCTGCACAGCACTAACAGAAATGTGTCTGAAGACTCAGAGTCCAGATCTCACGTGAACCTGAACAGCTAAGGCCAGTGGAGCATTAAAAAAATAAACTCTTCACAGTCCCAAGAAGCACTTCATAGGAAACACAACTGGGAGACTGTGGCAAAAACCTCAACCTCGGGTGTTAAACAAGGCTATGCTGAGTAACTCCTGCAGCCTAATGCTGTAGGTCAGTCACAGGGCTTCACACCGCCTCCGCTCCCTTACTGATTTGGCGGGGACAGGACCAGACCAGAGGGGCTCCCCCTCAGCATTTCTCACTCTTGGTAGACCGCCAACCACCTCCTACGTGCACCCCATGAACTTGTGTCGTTACTCCTCCCTGACACTGGGATTTCTGGTCTTCCAGTGAAAACAAAACTTTTGCTTAGTTGGTGGCCAGCCTGCTCAAGAATCCCAATTTCTCCATTTTTTTCCAATTTTCCAGTTTCTCAAGCAGCTGGTCTGCCCCTTGTCAAACATTGCAGTTCTGCAGGCAGCCAAACCAGAATGTGGCTAGCCAATGTGGGCAGAGTAACAATTTCTCCTCCCAGTGAAGCAGATGGGAAAAGGATCTCAGTTCATGGTCACTACTGCAAGTTCCAATAAGATTTAGCCCCTCCAGTGCCCAAATCAGTTTAGAATGTAGGATTCTCAGCTGCAAATTAGGAAGAGCTTCACTGAGGTGGGAGTCATGGGGGCAGGGGGAGAGAGGAGCTGTTCACTACAGAAGAAGCCCGGTCAACAGCAGTCCTACCTTATCAATGATAACATTGCAACAAACTCCCTAAAAATCCTAAAATTAAAATATCAATCTCAGATCCCAGCAAACACTACACAGCTCAGTGCACAAATATTCCTGAATTCATCTGAGATCCTACTATCACTCCAGATCAAGCAGGATGAAATTTACCTTCATTTAACTCTGAATTCCAATCCCATTATTCCACATAGACTGGAAAATATTTCATAAATCTCTTCTCACATGTCCCTATCTGTAGAGAACCGCAGTGGTTTAAGGAAGGATTGGGAGCACAAGGAGAGGGCACTGGGCTTGCCTGGAGGTGGAAGCACCTGCTGCAGCAAGCACAGTGGCCACCAGGCAGTCCTTCGGGCTGCTGCCCAACACGTGCAGGTTTGCACCCGTAGCAGTCAGGACAAGAGGAAAGCACAGCTGAGCGTGCATAAGCAGCTACTTGACTCTAAGCACATGATTTGGAGGCAGAGCAGGACACACAAGCTCTCTCTCATCTCTTCCAGTGCAACCACTCTCATGCAGGTTCCTGCCAGGACACTCAGGGCTGGCAGGGAAACAAGTCAGGTTTCTCTCACCGTGAGACTTCCTATCTCTCATTCCCATCACTATGTCTTCCATGCTGTTCAAGAAAATATTGTCTAGTGTTTCCATCAAAGCCTCGTGCATTTTCCTAGTGCTGCTCTCATCACCACAGAGTGCTCACTCCCAGGTTGGTTGGTCCAGCAAGAAAACAAGCCTTACCAAGTGGATTTCGTAGTTACCTTTTGATTTCTTGTCCCAGATTGTGCCGTGATAAAGGAGGCAGAACAATGCCAACATTTATCACCCCTATGTAGAGATCAGTTAGCTGAAATCCCCCGCTGCTTAATATAAATCAAACTTAACACTAGTGTAATAGCGGTGAGAGTACGCTTCCCTTTTTCTCCACAGTGAAACACTGATCACATTACTCAGTTGGGCCCACAGTTGCACATTCTCTTTTTCCATCCATCTTGATGGGACAATCATGCAGCCCAGCAAGGGAGGAGAAGACGTACCAGTAGGGTCCACATGAGCTCCAGGGGGTGCATGCCTGGGACCTGGCCTCTGTGGAGCTCCTGCAGACAGTCAACTCCATTTTTCCCAGGTCTGTCTACTGGTGTCCACCTTATTTGCCTTTCCTAGAGGGGCTGCCTTCTGGTTTGGAAACAAGGACGAGCTCTCTCCGGTGCTACTTTCACCATGTGGTTACTATGACCCAGGGAGATACTAACACCTTCACATGATGGAGTGACTGCTGTGAACCTTCAGGTATCAGAGAGAGAAAGGGTGCAGTCAGATGGAGAGTGTGTCCAGATAAACAAGAAAATAGCACTTATGCAAAGAACAAGAGAGCGACCAGGAAGGGACTTGTCCAGGACTGACAGGCACAAAGGGTCAAGGAAGCCTGAACGGGGAAGACATAACCAAGAAGAAAGGAGCTGAAATCAGAAACACTTTAAGAGTGGGTGAAATCAAATATAAATCAGCCACACTCTCACAGTGTGTTTCCATACCAAAATACATTAACTAATAGTTAACCTACCACTGCCAGAACAGGCAATCTGTCTGATACATGCTTCATCTGCCAAGGAGTGACCTGCTTAAACCCCATTTCAAGTAAGCAGTGGGAAACACCCCACTTCCTTTCGTCAGTCTGCTACACTCAGCTATGTTGTTTTCCAGAAGTGATTTACGAGGCTGCAACTAGTAAGGAAATCCTCCATTTCCTTAAGGAAACCTAGATTAGCAAGGCCAGGGCTGCAATTGTTTCACTGCCCAGTTCTGTCTGTCCAGGCGGCCACAATTCCCTCTCACAGGCAGAATGAATCAAAGCACTGAGCTCCTGTCATTCCCATCTCCTTCGAGCCATCCCTACATATCCCATGGCAGAAGGACCCTCGGTCCCTGGGGAAGATACCCATCCTTTTGGCACATGGAAGCTGTAGATTACCTCTCTTGCTTCAGCACGACAGCTTCAGCAGTTGGGGGACTAAAAAACTTGCTACCCACAGGTTTTCCTACTAAGACAGGGCAGACAGCCTGCCTCAGACTCCATCCAGGCAGATTTTTTTTTTGAAGATTGAAGATGAAAGTTGCTGAATGTCAGAAGGCACGCTTGCCACCCCATCACCAGCGCTGGTGAGCTTTCGGACCCACTGGAAACACCATGAAACAAGTTTCTTTTGGCACACAAAATGATCAGCGCACCATTAGGTGGCTGACTGTACAGAAGCAGACCTGCAGAAGGCTATGGAGTTTTCCAGCTGGATGTCATGAGATTATGGCCATGGAAATAAAAACACCCTATTCAGAATGAAAAATGGCATGAGGAACCGGAGAGGAGGCAGCAGGTGATACATATATACAGAAAGTGAATGTTGCTCACTGCACATGGTCTCAGAAAAACAAATTTAAGTGCTTTCAACTTTAAGTTGAAAGTTCTTTAAGCCTTTCCAGGTGATAAATACTGGTAATCAACATGCAAATTCTTGTCCAGTGCTGATTCTGCTGCTAACTTCAGCCCATCTTAAGGGAAAAAAATCCAGACACACACACACCCCCCCCCATACATCCTCTTAGCTTCTAAAATTATCCTGCACTTCCTTCCTTGACATCTTGTTATGCAGCAGACTTTGAGAACAGCTGCCGCCACACTTTCAAAGCAAACAGCATTTTAGTTAGCAGGGCAGCAGCCGGGCAGCACAGGAGCAAAGCAGGCAGGCAGAAGGGATGACTCGACAGGGAAAAAGTCACCCAGAAGCATCCAGAAAGTTTACTTCTCAGACTTGGAAAGTGGAAATATGTTGTGCAGAGGCAAAATTCATGGATCGATTAAGGATGAGGAAAGGACACAGGAAAAAACCCAAGCATGCATTTACCACTTCTTCAGAGGCAGCTGAAGCAGCTGCCCTGATGCCAGGCTGGGTGGTCAGTGTGGCGAGGCAATGAGAAAACACCCGAGGCAAAAAGAAAAAGTCATCCTCATACTGCCATCAGAAGTGATTTTT
>WAAD01012679.1:65501-83748 GCA_013389945.1 Fregata magnificens | reverse complement strand
TCCCCTTTTTTTTTTTTTTTTTTTTTTTTTTTTTTCAAACTCCCTCTTTCCTAGAAAACCAGGCCTGCCTGCTGGAGTTTTGAGGACCCTCTCTTTCCATCACAAAGACCATGCATGGAAGTTATCTCTAGCAGACACTTCACCTTCCTGCTCCGTATGTCAGCACAATTCAAGACTAAGAATAATGGCACCCTTGAGCACACCAGGGACAAAAGCACACAAAGAGAGGACATAGCTGTAGGAACTAAACAATTCACTGTGATTCAAAAACAAAAGCAAACCTCTTGACAGGTTCTGAGGAGCAGGCTGTCAGCCAGAAAAGCAACTTGTTTCCCTGAGGAAACCTGCTATTCTGCATTTGTTCACCTTTTGTGAAGTTAAGCGTGGCCAATCTACTTTCTCTAAGGTCATTCAACGCTGCTGCCGTACCTCAGCCCCGGCCTGAACTGCCCCAGCCCTCACTGTTTTGTTCCTGCCCTGCTCTGCCAGCATAACTCACCTCATGACTGGTGGGCCAAGCAACACTTGAGCCAGCTCTGCCAGGAGCTCCTGGGCCATGGCAAGCAGCCCTTCTGCTCTTCTGCATGGTAAAAATTGTTCTTCTGCCTGGGAAAAACCACAGCTTGCCCTGCACTGTGCTCAGGGCAGTGGTGCTGCTGGCTCGCTACCTTCCCTTTGTGCATGGAGAGGTGACCTCTGGCTGATCTCAGAGCGCCAAATTCCCAGGATAAGAAACTACTAACTCCCATTGCTCAGGGTGAGGTATGTCAGCAATGAGACTTGCACTGATGGCCAGCATCTAGTAGGAAGTTCTTCAGAAACCATCAGTAGCAACCGTTTGTTTCCCTGAAAAATCAAGAGTAAGAGTTTATGTTGCAATCTCAAAACCTCTGGAAATCACTGCCTATTCTATTCTACCAACTGGTAGAGCTCAGACAAGCAATAAACTGCTGCCTTTCACTGGTATTTCAAGATCTAAGACATAATCCCATGACACTCAGCTCCTTTAGGGAGATGGCAGCATTGCCATGTCCTTTTAACTAGATCCAAGTTTCTCACTATCACATCTTTTCAGAAGAAAAGTGCAAGCTGATGCCATGACAAACAAAAACTATTGTGGTTTCACAATTCACCTCAAAAGGTCATATGTCTTAAAGAATACACCAGGTCACTACTGCCTTTCCCAAAGGAATTATTCATGCACTTAGAGCTCATGCATGATGCTTCTCTCATGGATTTGTAAAAGCGCACAGGCAGTGTGCTACGAATGAAAGGAATCATACAGCCTCATGTTCAAAGTTACTTTATTTGGCTTCTTTTCAGCAAAGGCAAATACAGAAAAGGGGACAGTCAATACATCAGTAGAGCATGTAACTTCAGATAAAGAATAATTAAGCAATGAACATGACACACACTACCTCTAAAAATATAAAATACAATTTTTTGATTGACTGAAGTTATTTTCAAATCTGAAGTAAACCACAGCTACTGTGGTCAAATATACTTCTGTAAATTTATCTCAAAAGTTGTTTTGCTCAAAGTTTTTTTTAAAAAAAAGAACCAAAAAACCAAAACCCCCCCCCCCCCCCAAAAACCACCCCAAAACCAAACCACCTTAAAAACCCCCAGAAGTCCCACTTTCTGTACAGTGAACAGAAAGGAAGCAAAGTGTAAATCGAGACAACGAAAAAGCCCAACTTGCAATAAAGCGTTTCTAGTATCCCAAACAAGCAGGAAAAAAAAAAAACCAAACCTGGACCAGTTGGTGTTTTAGCTGAATCAGATTTTTTTTTTTTAAATTAGAAAAAAGTGAAATATATAAATAAATAATTCATATTGCACCTACAATAGTAACAGCAATACAGCAATCCTCAGTAATACATGCAGACATACACACAAATTTTTGCTAGACTCCAGAGCTGCTGCCGCTCTGGAACCAACAAAATATTGGTTCTGAACACTTAGTCATAAGTCTTGTATCTGCTAAATCTTCACTGCTGATTTTTTAGATTGACAGTTTGTATTCTTGGTAAACATATGACATAAAAAGCACAATCCAAAACGCTACGCGCTTAGTAAGTTGGAATATTTCAGATGCACAAACAAATGCTAATCGAACCCAAAAGACAAGAAGATACTGGTAGCGATCCCGATACCATGACAAATATTCAGACAGAAGGAAGACTGAGAAACACCTTAAACATTAGCAGTCGTCAGCAGAACAAAAATCATCAAAGGTCCCCCGCAGTCCTCCTGTCTCTCTATTCTGTCAGTAAAATGGGACACGAAGTCGGTATGACCAGAGGTAGGCTTGTTTTTAGCAACCTTCGCCCCGTGAAGCAGGCACAGAGCCCTGGCAAGGCGCCGGGAGGCAGAGGGCACACTGAGGCTCCGACCCCTCACAAATACGATGAGCTGCAAGGCAAGGCCCAGGAGCACTCTGCTCTCACAAGCAGTCTGCTACTGCAGAGCAAGCAGGGGCACAGGCAACAGGAGCGTCAAGCCTGGAAATGGCCAGATCAGCAGGCTTGAGCAGGCAGCAAGGAGGAGCTAGGGTGGTAGGGGGGAGAGGGGCTTGAATCCTACCTGTGGCAGGAGCAGAGTTAGGTCCCAGCTCGTAACAGTAGTGCAGTGTCTTTCTCTGCTACCAAAAACATGACAAAGCAGTAAATTCTGCCTCTGTAAAATTCCCCACTGATACCATTACATTCACAGCAGCGACACACGATAGTTAGCTCAGGGTGCAACATCCCACGCAACAAGGTCCAAGTATGGAATAATGGCTTTTGGCCAGCAGAGCAATTTGTCTGTGTTTAAAAAGACACAACAAAAAACAATGAAGACAGGGGAGACTATTCTGAATGGTGCAAAAGATGACCATGAGAACTATGAACAAACCTAGTCCATGCATTTTGACAGCTAAGAAAGGGCTAGGCTTAGAGTTGAGTATTAACAGAGTTGTTTCAGAAAAAACAGAGAGAGAATGACAGCAAAACAGAAAGGAAAGAAAAATGGGAATGCCAATACTTCCACTACTGGGCTTTGCTTCCATCTCCTACTCATTTATACATCAAAAAAAAAAAAAAAAAAAACCAAACACAACAAAACCAGCCCAGGATTGGAAAGAAAAGCCAAATAAAATAAATTACTTATAACTCTTCTTTCCCAACTGTGGCTGCTACTGTCTCTAATCTGTCACCTGCTTGGAGCCCTATTGCTCTTTCCCAATAATTTTTGGCAGATTTGGTGTGGTTTGAGTCCAGCAGGTCTCTCCAGAGAGAGTTAAGCAGTACAGTCATTGGCACATTCACACATTCACTGAGGAAAAGGGGTCGGATCAGCTGGATAAGAGAAGGAAAGCCAAATGCCAGGAAGAGGGCAATGAACGGAGAGTTGCTGCAAGTGAAATTGCAGACAGATGTTGGTAAAAATTAAAGCCCTCTTTACTGCGAGAGCAATTAGGCACTGGAAGAGGATCCGCAGAGATCTTGCGGAGCCTCCATCCATGGATGCTTTCAAAACTCGGCTAGAAGGCGGCAAATATATTTTGCACGCTAGCAGTACCAAGAGTGGCACAAGCAAAGTAGATTTTGCCTGGCAGCAAAGAAGCTAAGTGGTCCCTCTGGTCCTACTTTTTATGATTAAGCATCTAGACCAGATAAGAAACATTGTGCTAGTCTTTTCAGTGAGCAACTCAGCTTCTAGATAAGGTAGTGTATGTGATGTATTTCCCTTTTATTGCTGTTTCTTTCCGGCCAGTCTGGAAAGCGTTACACTGCTTGTAATGTTGACCTGAGGCTGCTGAGCTGTAACGATCTGGTAGGTGAACGGAAATCCTCTAGGACCCTAGAAGACAAAGAAAAAACAGGAAAAAGGATGAAAAATGGCCATTGTGTTGCTGCCTCAGGTCTTGCTGAGCAGTGTGGTTGTGGCTGGGGTAGGGGGGCAGAAACGCACAGTGGGGAAAGTGGGGAGCAACAGTCACAAAACTGCCCTTTGGTGAACAACCATAGGACCTTCCCTGCTGTACAAGTCGCACATCTTCCTGAAACACAACGGAAGAGGCTTCAGCCTGTGCTCCCCCTTGCTTCCTTTGTTCACTACAGATCATACCTTACTTTAATTTTAAGAAGCTACCTTAACAGCATAGACACACACCTGCCACACAGTGTCGTTACATAGAAGGATGTGTGCCTAAACCCAGAATACCTGAGCCAGCATTGCTTGCCCCGAGCACTTCAGGAGATGCCTGAAGAGCCAGAGGCAGCACCACTGTGGTTGTTAAAATTCAATAATAAATTGTTATTTATTTATTCTATTTTAATATATTTGTATAGAAATATAAATTTTATATTTAAATTGTACTGTATAAAATATATTAAATAATAAAAACTTAGAACAAATATTCTGAGTTCAGTACTCACTCCACCCAGCTTGCCCCACACTGACAATATCCCCCCCAGACTTCTCAAAAGGGATACTCTGAGGGATGTTCAGCCCCCTCATTTTGTTATGCTCCAAGGAGGAATAGTCTTAAAACTGGTGGTGGTGGTGGTGAAATATTGTTTTTCCCTCCCCTTTCCTCCTTAAGGAACAGAAATTCCTTTGGGACCATATTTATGAGAAAGCCTGAAAACAACAGTTATGAAAATGTCATGCTACGCACTATGCAACAGCGTTTTCTCCTTGGGTGGGGATAAACTACCCAGCTCACCAATATTCAGAGCCATTTACTACCAGCAGAAGGGCAGGCGCTGGCTTACAAAGCCTTTCGCCTTGGGAGGAAGCCAAGTGATCCTGCTCAGTAGTAGCTGCCAAAAGACATTACCAGTGTAGATGGAAGTACACTATTGAAAAAGGCATTTTAAAACCCGGGTAGTTTATATTACACAAGATACCGATTTACATGTGAATTTTGGTTTATGATCACTGAAGGAAAACCTGCAGTTATTACAGTACATCCACAACAACAAACATTTATTTTTAAGTAAACTAAGGAAAACAGAGAAGGAGAAAATAGAATTACATTGGAAGATTTAAATCAAAGCTTCTTGCCTGGTGATTTCGATCACCAAGATTTAAAAGTCAGTCCAGCTTACAGTACTCTATAAAAGGCAACTGCTAGATTTTTTTTTTGTCTCCCCCTCCCCAGAAATCATCCTCCTACCCTAAAATTATTCTAAATCACTCTACAGGCCTGATTACAGTGCCTAGAGACAATGGGCCGAAGAGATGCGGTTACAAAGACTCCTAGTCTTTGCCCTACTGGTATTTGGAGAACTCCCTGGGGACGCACGGTGGCATGCCTTCAACCAGCTCACTGGTTATTCTGCCCTTTGCTTTCCTATTGTCTTAAGCAGCGGCCAGCCCTCCTCAGGCACCTGGAGGAGATCTGCACACACATCAGGATGAAATTTGCACATGCTACCGTAACACGCATGGTGGAAATTTGGAAAGATCAGCTTAAAAGCTGTTTCTGCCTTCAGGTAAATGCTGGAGTAGCGGGCACGTTGCTGCACTGTTCATGCTGCACAGCACTGTCAGCCAGTTCTTAAGCCGATCGTGGCCATCTGGACTACTGCTACACAGTGCGTCCCATAACTTCACCCTCTGCCTCAACGTAAGCATGGCTTGAGATTCACTTGCTTGCATCATCCCCCCAAAAAATTTAATAAGGTACCTTGAAAGTAACTGGACAATTGTAATGTCCCTTTTTGAATGTAGAAATTGGCAGCTGAGTGCAAAGCCTTACTGCATATTTAAACAGTAGAAAAAAACCCAAGAAGGCACTTCCAAACAAGAGACAAGGAATATGGCATGAAAAATTTTCAGAATTAATATTAATCTATTTGCATACAATAAGAATGATTTACTAAAAAAAAAAAAAAAGAAAAAAGAAAAAAGGCATTCTCCATTTTGTACTAACACAATACCAAATGAACCAGAAAAGTTATTACACTGTTCTTTGTTTTCATTAAACTAAGCCCATCAACACCGGTTCAAACAATATTTCAGATTAAAAAATGATCTGAAGACAAGATTATGTGAATTTTTTTTTTAAACAACAACATAGTATGTACCTACTAAACCAAACATTTTTTTTAATTCTGCAGACCACACACACAGCAGAATTCAAAATACGACAGTGAGATAAAGAATATACAAAACCCTAAATGAATCTATAAACTAGAAAAGCAAACCAACTTTTCTTGTTGGTAATACACAAATAAGGTTATTTATTGAATATATAAATAGTTTTATATTTCAGAATGTCATTCTGATGTTTGAGACCCAATTTATGACACTACCTTTATGTAGCTTTGAAAAAAATAATAAAATATATGGCATCCTTACTTTTCACGTAGAAGAGTAAGAAAAAGGTTTCCATCTCCTTATCTAATAACTCTGCATACAGCCAAACTATTTTGCAAAAGGAAAAACATTTCGGAATTGAGTGCATGAATAACTCTTACCAAGGAAGTAAAGACATTGAAACAGCGAGGCAACTATTCATATGTCAGAGGAGTGTTATTTTTTCTCCCTTTCAGCTGCTAGCCATTTTATTTTCTGGTTGTATACAAAGCCCCGTTGTCAGAATGAAAGGAGAATGAAGGACTGGAAAATTACTTCATAATGAATTACAAGGACAGATAAGATGCACAGGATAGAAATTGTGTTAATCACACAAAGCAAAGGCCTCTCTGTTTACAAAGAAAGGGCATTGTTTTCAGTAGCCTATACTTCGACACCTCTCCTTTAGATGGGTAGGACAAGCTCCGAGATGTTTCCTACACTGCTACCTTCATCCTGTCAGTGGCAAATGGGAGTTATTTCATCCTTCCAGACGAAAACCCCAGCCGTGCACCAGGAGACCTGAATTCATCTGTACACCTTCCCCTCCTTCTTCCTCTGCCACTCCTTCTCCCAGCTCTC
The DNA here is from genome assembly GCA_013389945.1 of Fregata magnificens. Classification (NCBI taxonomy): domain Eukaryota; kingdom Metazoa; phylum Chordata; class Aves; order Suliformes; family Fregatidae; genus Fregata; species Fregata magnificens. The sequence goes on along the minus strand of WAAD01012679.1, from coordinate 76,815 downwards.
CTCCGAAATGGAAAGCAGGATGAGGAGCATGCTTTCCCCAGCAAAACATGCTGGTGGAAAACATGATGGGAAAACGAACAAAGCACCAGCTGTCCCTGTCCTTCACAATGAAAACAGGTAGCACTAAGCCGTGGAAAGCTCGGAAAGAGTGCCCATGCTTTATATATATATATGATGCAGACTGGAGGGTACTGCCAGGCACGTTTCTGTGAACAGAAAATTTAGTGACTTACTAGGGAACAGGAGCTGTCTGGAAGCAGTATGTCATTAAACCCAGAAGACATCTTCACTTGAATTGTGAAATATTTCTGTTTGCGGGAAAGCTGATGGGCAGCCTGACAGCAGAATTACCCCTCCGCTGACATTTTTGTATTTTTTTTTTTTTTTTTCCTTTTTTCCCTCCTTTCTCCCCTCATTTACTCTGTTTGGGTCTGTTTGGCTACAATGTTTTTTTTATGCTGTGGGATTTGGGGTTTTTTTTGGTGTAGTGTTGAGGGTAAAGGAATGAGGCTGTTGTAAGCAAAACAACTTTCACTTATACCACTGCATATTTTTGCTATTTTGGGGATTTCAAAATAGGACAAATATAATCCTCTACTCACAATAAAGCCACACTTGAGAGGAAACCAAGGCAATTCTACAATGAGCTTCCCCAGCTGGGACATGACAGCCAGAGACCCGTTCCTCTGCGAGCAGGGTGCATTATATCCATCTGCCTCATGAAAGAGGGAGTTATGTCCTGAGTTTACCAGCTGAAAGGCTGATATTTAGCTGTCACTTCAGGAAAAATTATTCTTTCCTAAAACCAAGCTGCTACTATGTTGTTCTCAACCATTTAGTCTCTCACTATTAAGAAAAACAGTTGTACGTCAAAGCAAATCCACTGAAGAAACAAGCCAAGTCATACAGATAAAAAAAGAATTGCCATAATTTTTAAGCCAAAGCTTAGAAACACAGCCTTCCCCAAACTGAATAAACACTAGAGGATACTGCTGTAATGGCTCTTCCAGAAATAATTCCTGTCTTTACTATAAGCAAAGCATTGGAAAGTGTGTGAAAGTATTGTTCTTGTAAAGTTTCCCAAATAATTAGAATCTCCTGCACAAGACTTCCATATATCCCAGCCTTTCAGGACATCTTTGGCCAACCAAAATTGAGGTTTCCAATACCTACGTATTTTATAGCTGATCAGCCAAGTTGCTATTTGCAGCTTGACAGACCTGAATCTATATTATTTGTAGCAACTTCCAAACTTCAAAAAATAATAATACAGGGCGTCTTAAATTCCTATTCAGGGTATTAAGCGATCTCTAGCTGGTAACAAAGAGGTATTTTCAATCTGTTTTATAGCACTTGTGTAACATTTGCGGTACACTGACGTTCGGCATCTCTTTGAAATATTGTTAGTTGGCTGTATTCAGACACAAACGCCTTGAAACAAAGGCTTTAACGTTGCTTAATCTAAGTTCCGTAAAATTTTCACTTGAAGGAAAATGTGAATGTTTCAATTTCTGAACAGGAAAAACCCATTGCTATGTTGGTGCTTTCTGCAGAATGGATTTTTTGATCTGACCTAGTCTCTTCTTCTGTGACTCTTCAAGTTTTCCTCTTCTGGGTTCACCTAATCTGCTCAGCTTTCTTAGGTTGCATCATATCTATTCAATAACAAGCTCCAAGAATTTTTTGTCCTGCCGTTACAGCTTTTTCAACACAAATATACTATTTGATCGTTTCTAAAGCTTTCCACATAGCAAAACATGCATAAACTACCCAAGAGAGATCAACATAGCAATGCTTAAAAACCCCCAAAATACAGAAAACCAAACATGCTTGCCTTTACATCCATTTATGAAATAGCCCTTCCTCACAGACTACCACAAGCCTCCAGAAAACTGTTTGTGTGGAATTTTATCCCCTGCAGACTGCTAGGCCCCGAGAAATGACTATAAAGCTTTTTAACTGGCCAGGCTGAAATACAAGTATCTTGCAAGCCTTGAAATAAACAACTGATGCTGTGGAAAGCATTCAGGTTGAGACATGTATGAGATAGGTAAGTCACAGGAATTTATTCAGACTAATAATCTTTATTTTGCTTCAATCCAGGCACTTGGCTTGTTAACTGGACTGCTTTGCATTGGTGTGGTCTACAGATAAGCTCTATTAGTTGAGCCAGGTAGGAAATGGTGTAATTTTTTACCAGAAAAGTAGCACGTACATAGGTGCTGCTCCTCATTCCAACCCAATCTGAGGATAATAGAGGATAAAACCAGAAAAGGGTTTTCTGCAAGATGTTATTCTCTTTTGGGTGAATAGACTGCAACCAATGCTTTAAAGAGCATAATCAGATTTCACAGATGATCAGGGGAAAAACAAAGTCACCGCAAAAACAGACTAGGGTTCACAGTGTGCTGCTCAGAGTGGAGCTAAGGAGCTGCAGGGGATTTCCTCATTACAATGTGGTATTTGTGGAGTGGCAATGCACTCTAAACATAGCGTTAAAAATTACTGTAGCTCCTCAGATATTCTTGGCATTCTAAGGATTTGGCGGGGAAAGTGACAATGGAATCATATACAAGATAAATTGTAAGTAACTTTTAGCAACAGGCAGAAAAGAGCATCCAGAAAAAAAAGCAGCCAGATGGTAACAGAGTGATCAAACTGCACCAGTATTGGTGTTTTACAACAAACTAATTAGTGAGGCCTTCAGAGAAACAGATGTACATTAGGACGATGAACTACACATTTCCCTAAGCTGGTCACTGTATGAAGGAATAGGATCAGCTGGTCAAAATTACTCTGGATAAAGTAATGCTGCCTTTATGCAAAAAGGATCCAGGTCAGCGCATTACATTTTCAAAACTCCAGACCGAAAAAGCAACTAAAAACATAGAGACTAAGACCGATAAAAACTAGACTACATTAAAAGAACAGAGACTGAACGACTTACAAGCTCACTGCAGAAGTCACATCCTGGCATCACAGTTAATCAAAACCCATGATAAACGGGAAGGAACACAAACAACTGAAGTCCCTCAAATCCTGTTTTTGTTGATAAACTCTAATACAACAAACTTACACCCACTGCTAAACACTGCACGTCTAATTTGTCCCCTCATCCCTGGTGAACAGGTATTTATATGAAGTCTCGACCCTGTGACACAGTGGCACACACGTGGGGCCAGGAATCCAGACATCCTCCCAGGCAGCGGAGCATGAGACCCCACTTCTCTTGCTGACACAGGGGGGCTTCAAGTTCTGAACCATTAGCTAAGGAAGAAGGAGCACAGCGCTTTCAGTTTAAACATATTATGCTTTTCTGTGTCTTATGCTTTCCTTACAAGGCAGGGGAAGGGGGCTCTGTTCAAAATTTCCAAAATAATGTGCAGGCTCTTGTTGTGCATCACAGCGGTGTCTCCACAGCAACAAATCATGTCTTGCATGACCCACGACATGGCACAAGGATGTGTGAAATGGCTTGAGGGTTCCAAGCCTGATGCCTAGTGGGTGGTATAGCGCATAGGAAACCCGCTGTGAAGGTAACCATACTGCCTGCCAGGGATGGTCTTGTTATAAGCGATTGCTGGAATCACATGCAGGCGTTGCATGGGGAGCCGCTAATATCCAAGGGCCAGAATCATGCCAAGAGGTATGTTAACATCCTCAGCCTAGTCTAAACATGAACAACCTAGTCTTGTCAAGCAATGTTTCACTGACTGACCCTGCTCCTGCTTCAGGCACCAGCGCAGTCACAGCATCCCAGTGTGGCCCTCCTCATCTGGCACGCAACAAAGAGGCTTTGAAACTCCGCAAGGCAGCACCTGCACTTTTTAGCGCTCTCCTTGCCTGGTCACTCTCTGATCTGCTCTAACAGCTGATCCCAGTTCTCTGCCAGGTCACCTCTGCCTCAAGGTCTCTCCTTCAAGGTCTGCTTAGCACAAGCTCATTTGGGATTGGAATGGTTGTTCTAGAATAAAGATACCTCTATCTTTTGAGCATTTCACCTTTTTCTTCTGATCCTTTAAAAAAAAAAAAAAGATAAGAACATACTCCCTGCCCTTTAACTTCCAGGTTGGTCTGAAAATTCAACAGACATTTTCTCTTCTGAATTGTTTATAGGATCAATGGAAAGCTCATATATGTTTTACAAATAAGAAGTTATATTCGGTGTGTAAGAAGCGTTCATTTCTCTTTCTTCTCAGTGAAGACTTTTGTGTCTCTGGCAGTTGCAGATTTACTAAATCAACCCCTCTTAACAGTAGATGCTGTAGGTCTAAGTTCACAACAGTCAGGTCTGATACTCCTGGAAACACTTCTTTACCTTATATCACATTATCATCATAAAGCAAGTATCTAAATATTCAGGAACTGAGTTAATGTGTGCTGGCATTTCTAAATGTATCAGTAGAATTTAAAACCAGACACAGCATTTTGATGTAGTTAAGCAAGAGTGAAACTACCATTGAGCATCAAATTTCTGTGATTTCTGAACCCTAAGGCCTCCCCCCTCCTCTATTTTTTTTCCTTTCATTCTGTTATTAGTAATTAAGACTAGAAAGTTGAGTTGATCCATGATCGGGTCATCACACATACAAGGACATTACACTGTCTGCCATTTCTCCTTAATTCATCATTAGGAAGCAGACTCATATGCCAAGTTTGAGCACACTTCTCCATCATATTACACTGTTTGTCTTAAAAATACAAAGAGGGTGCTGTGACCAGAACAAAGTCCTTCTCTTGAGGGCACGTCACTTTGCATGAGTGGGTTTCTCTCCAACATACCTCTTCTGCCAAAAATTCTCTGAGCATACTTACACTCGACACTTTTGTGGCCCCCCATGAAAATGCGAAAGACCAGTGAATTACTTCTGCTGAGACTTCCGCCTGAAAGCAAACCACTAGCAGCATGTCCTGCTCTGCTTGGATCCTCCCCTCACAATTTGTAGTCTGGTACTGTCCCTTGGCAGCAGCAGTGGAAAAACAGCTCTTAAAATTACATGCAGCTGAGGCACCCTCTAATGACTGTAAACACATTATTATAAAGTTTACTTTTCCAATATGACAGTCTCATATCCCCTAATGACATCTCAACAAAGTCTCGTTCTTCTCTGCAGATGACCAGACCTTATTATGGGCTCTACGAAAACCGTTGGTTTCCATGCACCGGTGACTCACCCCTTCAACCCCTCCTGCATATCTTCTTCCTCCAGCACAGTGTGATCAGAATCAGAACTATGATGACAATTAAAATCCCCACAATAATCATCAGCCAAAGCAATGAGGATCCCTCTTCTGTGAAAAAAAAAGAACAAAAAATACAAACTAAGTTAGTTTATATAGGAAAAAGAGCAAAAAGAGCCAAGAGGATGTCTGATTAATGACAACGGTTCCTCACTGAGGTTGTAAAATTATTGCTAAGCTACATGAAAGCAGCAATTGCTCAAAAGAGAGAGTGAACGTGTGTATCTTCAAAGACAAAGCTACCTGGCCACAGAAAATGCTTTGTGAAGAAAAGGTGTGCTCATGTTCATCCATGGCAAAGAATACTGTCATTCCCATACCCGATACGGTAGTTGGCATGTGTACATAAGCAGAACTTTATACAAGTCTTGACCCTTTCTGAAGGGATTTTTTTTGTTCATCCAGAATTTGAGGGGTGTTTTTGTAAAATAAAAGTTATTCCTTTTACTGTTAAACACTTATTTCTGTTTTGCGGGCTTGATAAACTTTCAGAAAAGACGACAGGCTACATTTTGATACCTGCAAGTAGCTCTACCCAACATCTGAGCATAAACGTCCCTCCCTGCTTAGACATTAGCCACTTCATTTGACTGCCATTAATCAAAATGATAATACGAAGGCTCATTTCAATGCTCACTGATGTTAGCTGGAAAATTTCCTGAATTAAAATTTATGTGAAGTAAGCCAAAACTATCATATCTTTTAACAAAGCTACGTCGAACTATTCATTTGAATTTTTCTTTCTCTAAAATATAAGACTGTTAAAACAACAAGCAATTAGCTGATTTTTCATTCTCCTAGCAAGGAATAACAATAGTCTTAGTTTCCTGCTTTCCGAGATACACATTTCCTTTTTAAAAGGCCAAAACAAAAGAATATTGCATTTGAGACAGGACAAAAAGATTTATTATGCTTTTTCAATTAGTGTCGCTCAGAACTAAGAACTAATTTGCTTTTGAACTTTTAGAGAGATGATATTAAAAGACAGATGTTATTCTTGACTACTATTCCTATAACAATCACTTCTTGAGCACGTAATTTGGGAATTAACCCACAGTCCCAAGCTGCTTTTCCTGTCTTCCTAATTTCCAAGTGGTCTTCCTTTTAAAGCTCTGGATTTGGAGACACGTGAATTTTAAATCACTTAAGTCAATGTTCCTGCGTGAACAGAGAACGGTACTTCAGCTTTTAATGTTTCTATTTCTCATCTATAGAACTGGGGTGAAGGTCTTTCCAGCAGAACAGAATGTTGGAAGAAGAAATAAATTAGCACTACAAGGTATTCAGATGTTACATTGATATGTTTAAGATTTCCTAATAAAACCAATGTAAGTATCCTCAACTGATCACCTTCCTGTCTGCCTGAAAATACTATTCCTCCCTGACCATTACTGCAATGCACCTGTGTCTCAGCAAAGATGTCAGAGAAACTAAAACATAATACACAAGTTAACTGTGCCAAAACAGGTAGTAAGTTTAACTGAAATGTTTGGTTAATTGTTGTTCAGAGATAGTTTGTTATTAATTTCAAAACTTCCACTTCAATGTTCATTAAGCGACCCATGGAGTTTTTACTTCATCTGTATATAAATACTTGTCACCTGATATCTATCTGTCTGGGGACTGTCAAAGAAACTATGAAGGCCTACGTGAAAACTGAACTTCGACTTGCTGCAAAACGCATGGTGCCTCTAAAACCCATAGCTCCCTAGCTGACTAGTTTGGCTTTTTTCCTCTCTTGGAGAGGACCCCAATACGTTATCGTCTCAAAGGCGGCAATGAACGCAAAGTAGGATTTCCTTTCTTCTTACTTGGCACATACACTTTTCACTCCCTCTTCTTCCCAGCAGATTCCTATCCAAACATGCTATTGCAAAACACGGAGGCCAAGAGAATGCTGCCAAGTAGCTTGTATCATTCACCTACCTCCTTTCATGTTCACAGGCAATTCCATTTTTTTATTCGTGTTGCTTACTCTGCAGGTCAAGTCCTGCGCACTGATGCTCTGAGTGTTGTAGATCTCCAGTTTACTGGTGATGGACACCATCCCATTGGTGTGCCTGACCGTCTCCTGTGTAGGAGTAGAATTGAACAAGTTGTTCCAGGTGATGGTGGGCTCTGGGAGGCCAACAGCGTTACAGATGGCTATCAGATGACCTTCGGAAATGTTGTAATGGACAGATGCATTGAGACCTTCCAACACACAAATGAGAAAATCCATCACCACAATGAGCACCTGGTCATCAGCAATAACAACAGTTTAACCATTATCAGTCAGAGCAAAGCTTTCTGGATTCGCACTGAGCCCCACAGCACAGGAACACAAGAAGAATTCACTGGGTCTGGTCCCCACCGTGATTCAACACACCTTCCCTTATACTGAAGCCATGTACCCAAAAGGTTTCCCTCAACCTGAAATCCCAGGTTTTAAAATAATCTGTTAAAGTAAAACCATTTCTTGGTCCGTGCTGTTCTCCTATCTGCTAATTCCCTACCAACGGTAGGGTTCGGCACAGCAGTTCACGGCACTGGGGTTGTACCTTAGCACCAAGAGGAAACTGCAACAGGCAACGTTGGTTTGCCTGAGTTCCACATGGGACTGCTCAGGGGCTTACAAAGATCCCACTCCTTGCCTTTTAGCTGCTACGCACAGAATAACAAACAAGGACAGCCCAGAGCCAAAACCACCACAGCAGGCTTGAATATGACCCCACAGAGTCTTGCTCACAGCAGCAACGCCCTGTTTCTACACCATGTTCCACTGAGGGATACTCCTACCACTGCAGTTCCTGAGCCTGCTCAAGGAAATGCTGTGGGTGAGAAAACACCTCTTTTTCCACTAGAGACATATCCCTGCAGAGAACCTCACCAAAGACACTCAGGCAGGTACGTCCTGAGAAGGAGCCAAAAGGGAAAGCATTGAAGAGACACGTGTAACACCCTGAATCATCCATTCTAATGTCCCAAAAAGTGATGTTTGTCTCATTGAGTACCAGACTCGTGAAATTCATTCGGTCTTGATAGGGCTCATGAATCTTTAATCCTTTTATGGTACTGTACGTAGCTATATTATTGTGTGATTTTTCAGAGTCCTTTTGCCACGTCACTTGCAGAACATCCTTGGGTTCTGTCAGGGCACAGCTGAGAGTCACGTTGTCGCCCACCTTCACATTTCTGTGTTCAGCCTGCGGAACCACTGCAATGACACAGAACTGTTAGTGAAATGGGCAGATATCACGCATATTCAGAAGCCTAGTGCTGATTCTGAGGCCTGGATTACCCACAGACACAGCTCCTCTATCAATTACGTATTGTTTCTATGGTTTTCCCCCACCAAAAAGTCCTTCTCCCGCATCCCCCTAGAAATCAATGAAGTTATGTTGATTTACATTGGCTGAGGGTCTGACTTTCTTCTAAACTGTTTAAAAGAAAAAGACATACCCTATTTCTATACCCATCCCTGCAGACTTCCCACTTCAGTTTTATTAAATCAGCTCATGGCTTCCCATTCTCAGCAAAGACTCAATTTTTGTTTCCTAAAAACTAGAGGAAGATTGAATGCACAGGGGAAGCGCACACCAAGCCATTCTCAGAGAACTGAGCAGCAAAATGAGCTAAAGAGAATTTCTGGACTATGTAGCTTCAGAGTTTGCAGTGCATTTGAGAGGGAGGGAAAGAAAGAGAGATTTGTTCCCAAGGGGAGGATCTACTACGGGCAGTCATAAACTCAGGTGAACAACGGTGTCCAGTGTCATTGTAGATATGGGATGCTGCATGTCCCTGCCATCTCCAGCTGCTGCCCCAGGGAGTCTTGTGTCACATCTGCCAGCTCCATGTCTATGCCTCAGCTATCTAACGTATGTCAAAAGGCGCCAGCAATCTGTATTTCACCTAGTTTTGCCTCTTACTCTGACTGTTGAAGCCTCAGGAATCAGAAACCAGTTCCCCAACGAATTTCAGGCAGATTTCAGGAAATTCAACTTACCATTTGCCTTTCCAAGCCCAGCACAAGCCAGACACAAAACCAGAGCTCGGAAACTCATTTTGGAAGGGAAAATCTGCTTCACCTGAAGAAAGATAAGGAGAGACGCGTGACTCAATAACAGATCATCTTCCGGTGATATCACGCCTCTGGGGTGCAAACATTAACAGTAGCTTTGTCATGTGAGAAAGAGAGAGTTCTGGGGGCAGATGGTGAGTTTTGACAGGTCTCATGACATGACACAGAAAGTGCTCGAGTCGAGGTGGGGAAAAAAAATTGCACAATGGAAGTTAGAAAGGCATTAATCCACCAGAAGCATGACGTACTGGTTGTCCAGGACTAGCTGGGGCATTGGGAGAGAGGTAGAGTTAGCTTGTGAGATCAAGGGATAAATTGAAGGTGACTTCTCTGAGGACTTCAGGACTCCCCATCTATCCAAAATTGCAAGAATTGGGGAACTTTTGGGGCATACTGCACCTGCTACATACAAATAGGTTTCCAACGTGGGAAAGGAGCAAAAATAAGGTGCTTTCCCTAGTGAACGGCTTTTGACCTGCTTTTTATTTCCTCAATCAGTTAATATTGCCACAATACAACTGAATTGTAGACCTGCCTGGAACAGAAGCTGGTGTCACGTTTAAGTGGACACATTATTTCACATAAAATACCTCTGTAACACACGTCACCTACACCTGAGGCTTTTTTGCCAACGTCTGCAAAACTAGCTGATGCTTCTTGAGAGTGCCGTCTGTCAAGAACACAAGCAAAGCCCAACTTTTCAGATATTTTCACAACATGCAAAAAATAGAAAAGAGAATCAACTATAAAGCATTTTCTAAGTTATCATACAGCTTAAAAAAGGAGGACTGATGAATAAACAAATGAATTAGAGGGAAGGAAAAAAAAATCCTATCAAAGAAACAAATTCCCAGCAAAGTTGCACACGCAATGCATACGCACGCAACCAGTAGCCTGCCTTTAAATTTTAAACACGCTCTGCTAAAACAACTCTTGATACAACTCCGCAGTTACCAAGCATGAATACAGACCAAGTTCTTATGTGTAAAATAAAAAAAAAAAAAAAAAGAAACCATCAGCAACAAGGCCAGCGAATGAGTTTGCCAGATAATACAGCATAGTCAAGTACTTGAGGATGGCTCTAAGAAGCTCAGACAGATATTCCTAAAAACACGCAAAAATCAAGGGCCAGCACAGCAAGCCAGAGAGAAATTTCGAGTTATAAAAGTGTTTATAAATGAGTGAAAAATGTACCACGCCTGCAGGAAAGCACAGTTTTCAGTAACAACCTTCCATCCCACTGCTTTAATACCAGTCAAAGTCCTTAACACACCATTGCTCACACCCGGGGTAGCTACAAGATTTCATACAGTGAGGAACTAGGCTATTGTGTAGCTATACGCATCACAAAAAAAGCCCCTTTAGGTCACGAGCCCAATCTAGAGTATTACAGGGGAAAATAAAGAAAAAAAAAACAAACCAAAAAACCCCCAAAAAAGGCTTCTAAGACTAGGGCAAGTAAAGAGCGAATCCTTTACTGGGCCATACCTTCCCAAACCACACCTCAGAGGTCTCCTGAGCCGCCGACTGTATCCGTGTGCTGGATTCACTAGTCCTCCGCGACCTTCTGTGAAACTTTTCCAACTTTTAGAAACCTTTTCGACTTCTGGCGACCAGCTCCAGCAACTACCCGGCGCTGCTCGTCCCTGCTGACTTCTAGCGCCACACAAGCCTCACAAAACAACTGCTTGCGTGACTCCGGCACCTCGGCGATCCTCCTGGGTGAAGGCGGCAGGGGAAGGGGCGGCCACCCGCTGCAACACCTGGGAACCGCCGGCAGCTGCTTCTGCCGCTCCCTGCGCCTCGGCCGACGGGGCCNGGAGCACCGGCCTCTCCCCCCAGCCCCGCTCCGGGCGGTCACTCCAGCTTTCCGCCCTCCCGGCGGGGTCCCGCTGCCACCCCGCACCGACACCCGCTGCTCACCGCCCCCCCCCGCAAATCCACCTCAAACCTGTAAAGGCGCCCAGCGACGGCGGCCAGGAGGGGCGGGGAAGGCGGCGAGAGGGGGGGGTA
>WAAD01012679.1:1349-56594 GCA_013389945.1 Fregata magnificens | reverse complement strand
CAGAGAAGGGCAACGAAGCTGGTGAAGGGTCTAGAGCACAAGCCTTATGAGGAGCGGCTGAGAGAACTGGGGCTGTTTAGCCTGGGGAAGAGGAGGCTGAGGGGAGACCTTATCGCTCTCTACAACTACCTGAAAGGAGGTTGTAGTGAGGTGGGTGTTGGTCTCTTCTCCCAAGTAACTAGCGATAGGATGAGAGGAAACGGCCTCAAGTTGCATCAGGGGAGGTTTAGATTGGACATCAGGAAGAATTTCTTTACCGAAAGAGTGGTTAGGCATTGGAACAGGCTGCCCAGAGAGGTGGTGGAGTCGTCAACCCTGGAGGCGTTCAAAAAAGGTGTAGACGTGGCACTCCAGGGGCTAGTTTAGGAGGCATGGTGGTGTTAGTTGATGGTTGGACTTGATGATCTTAGAGGTCTTTTCCAACCTTAATGATTCTATGATTCTATGATTTGCAGCACAAGACTAGCAAGAGTTTGCAAGGAAAACAGGGAATCTGTGGGAGGTCAGAGGAAAGCGGCTAGTGGGGGTGACTCCCAGCTGTGGTCACTTACTGGTTTTGTCTGTGGATGCCACCAGCTCTCCAGAGCACCCTCATGCCGGTGTGACCAGCAGGGCAGGGCAGACATTTCTAAGGAAACTTCTGCGTGAAGCTGCTGGTTACAGTGCCTGAGCTCTGCAGCGCTCCCTCGCCTTTGCCAGAAGGGACATCCCATCTGCCCTCCTGGGCATTTCCAGTACCTCTTCCATGCCTTTCCACGTAACTGTTGACTAACTTTTCTTCTTCACACTCCAGGCCTTCCCCAGCATTGCTAGAGGTTAGATGAGGCACGTATGGTGTCATCTACCCAGTGCGGCTGTCCCATGCAGCAAAGACATGGCAGCAGGAGCGGACCTCAGCTCTCGATGGAAGGGTTTTTTTCACATTCCTAGTAAGTGTTGCCAAGACTTTTGAGGTATGTGAATAATTACTGGAAGCCTTGGGCATTTGCGTTACCTCGTTTTGACAAAAAACTTGCTGGTCCTTTGATGTGTGCAGGCTCACAGCTTTCTCACTTAGGTCTTGGTGTATGCCTTTCTCCTTTGTAGGTGTTCTGGGTGCACGATGTCTCTTCAGTCTGAAAAAAAAAAAAAAACATTAACATTAACATAATGCTTAGAAACCTTCTGGCGTTTAGAGTGAATCTTGTTATTTTAAAGATGCTCTTACCGCCTGGATAAGTTTACAGGACAGGTAAATAAAAACACCAACAGGAAACAGAAAGGCACATTGCAAAGTGAACACAGGCAAGCCATGTCATTTGCAAGAAAATGGAAATTATTCTTACTTTTTCCTTCTTCTGTTGATTAGTCTCATGATGTAATGGGTCAAGATTGCTAAGAATACTGCAGCTAATAAGACTGCCATGATGATTATGCTCTTTGGGACACCTACAAAAAGAAACCAATAAGTTCACACAGAACATAGAGGGACGTCAACAAGTTTCTCAGGTCTTCTTCCAGAGGTTGGGACAGAAGTGAAACATTCATCAGTTTGTGCTCGTTTACGCTGTGGTAGGTGAGGAATTGTTTTATTTTTTAAATAAATACCAATAATGTCTCACATTTCCCTAGTATTGGGGGACCCAAACCCCAGCATTTTTACTCCTGATCTATTTGTGTTTCTCTTTCTGTATAAAGCAGTTTTATCATGGGGAAAGTCTCCCATCCTTCCTGAGGCATACCCTCCTGCAAGATCTTCCATGTGAAACGTTGTTCCCCAACATTCGACAACCAGGGGCCTGCTCTGCTGGTACCCTCCAGCTGTGGCTACTGCTGGAGAGCTGATAGCATCTGCTCCAAATCAGTGATTATGTAGAAATATAAACATACAGAGACATATATACATATGTACACACAAATCTACATATTTATTGGAGATACATATGCACACACCCACCACACAGACACAAAGGTACCACAGGGAGGAGTCTTCTGGATGGTTTCAAATCATGAAATCTTCATCTAGCATGAGGTCTGAACTCCCAGAAAAATGTCTAGTGAGACTTATGTAAGTACAAGCTGCACTCCCACAATTGCACATCCTTTCCTAAGCGCTCCCCACTACATGTTGCACCTCCCTATACAAATGCAGCCTACCTTCCCTTTCTTTTTCCAGGTGAACTGCCTTCATTTGCCTTCCTTGCGGGTGGTCAAGGAGGCAGGCCAAGGCACGGAGGTGGTTGGGAGAGAAGGTAAGTATGTTTGCCACCGTTACTGTTCCGTTTGCATTTTGGACGTAGTGTATTTCAGTGGACGCATTCAGGTCTCTGTCATTCAGCCAGGTGATTTTGGGTGCAGGCTTTCCTGTTGCTGAGCAAACTGCAGTGAGGAGACCCTCAGTGGGCAGGTGGGAATCATATTCCACTGCTAGCTCAGAAATTGCTGAGAGCGAAAAAGAGAAAGTACTTTTTACACTCTGTGGCGAGTTTACAGTCAAAGCTGGACGGGTCACCTCTCTGTACAGGGGTTCTTATCCAAAAGCATCTCCTGGCTTACTTATTTACCTTCACCTCCTCTGAGGAAAGGTGTGGCAATTCTAGAGACTATCCACCAAGGAGATACTGCTGCATGGAAAGTCTCCATGCGGTGGAGGGGATAATGCCTTACCCACCTCCTGACTACATCAGACCTGCGCTGTGTGCCAGGAAAAGAGGAGGTGTTAGTGGAAAACTTACTTTGGATTTTGAGGCATATATCTTTGCTGAAAGAGCCATGAGGGAACACGTTGAAAATGCATCTGTAATAGGACTCATCCTCGAACGTGAGATTTTGGAGTGTGATAGCTGAGGCCTTCAGGGTTGCTCTGGTGAAACGCACCTTCTTCTGAAATGACCCTATCAGCCTCAGCCCGTGGTTTGTGCTGTAGGTGGCTATGTTCTGGAAGGAAGACCTGTTTCTCTTCTGCCAGGTGACTTGCAAGACATCCATCGAGAGCGAGAAGTTGCAATAGAAATTTGCCTCTCCACCAAGGGCTGCTGCAATAACACTCTCAGATTTCACAGCTTCCTTCAAACCTAGGAGCAAAGCAAACCCCAAAATCAGAGCAAGAGGAAAAGCAATTCACTCAGGGAAAGCTATAGTGCCTTGAAGCATCCAGTCACAGTGTTCCCATCTTGCAGAGCGCTGGAGCAAGGAACTCCACCACGAGGTTGTGTGACACACTGGGAGACCTCAGACACCTTGGTCTCATGGGCGGCTGTCACGTCATTAGCCTATGCTATACATTTCCCATGGTGAGGAAGAAGGCGACACGGGAACAGAGGGCAGGCAGGCTCCTTAGCAAGCACAGCAAACTCGAGCCCCAGGCTCGTCTGCCTGCTTCTTCCCAGTGTGTTACTCTCAGCTTGCCTTTGTCCCCAGGAGGTCAGAGGTGTCCTCTGCAGACCTGACACACAGTAGCCACCCAGTGAAAGAGGCTCTCACTCCTGAGAACATCCCTGTTCCCCTCTCTCCAGCACCTGCAGGGGTGTGGGGGGAGGCAGAGCAGCCCAGGGCACCCTGCAGCTGAGAGGCAGTGCAAACAGCTGCAGAGGGATATCCCCCTGCCCCAGCCTCTCCCAACAGAAGTCTGCACCGCCCAGACATGTGCATTGGAAAAGCAAACCTGCTCCATCACTTGTGCTGAGGAGCTTAGCAACACTTACAAAGAAAGGGAATATACGGGCTGAATATACAGCTTGAGTGCAAAGACAAACTGCTCTGTGCCCTCTCTGACCTGCATTTCCCGATTTTGCTGCTGACCAACCCCCAGATTACTAGCTACGGTTCCAGTTACCAATTAGTATTTTTCAGTCAGGATGGCATCTGGGTCTCTCTACTTGCCAAGAAAGGCTGGTGCTGCTCCAGAGTTAACCTTGTATGGGGAAACGGCGCTCCCACTCACCCATCGCCGGCTCCTCCAGCTGGCAGCCTCCACAGAGCAGCAGCAGGCAGATTTCAGCCCAGCAAAGCAGGGGGAAAAACATCATGGGACAGAGCAATTGCCCGGGAAAGCTTGCCCCCTTTCCCCGCATCCCTCAGAGGGCGGTTGGCATGCCAGGGGAGACGGT
This sequence comes from Fregata magnificens, assembly GCA_013389945.1. Taxonomy (NCBI): domain Eukaryota; kingdom Metazoa; phylum Chordata; class Aves; order Suliformes; family Fregatidae; genus Fregata; species Fregata magnificens. Next base: position 52,506 of record WAAD01012679.1, on the reverse strand, counting down.
TGAAGATTTTGCGCCTTTTTTCAGAGCGCTCCTTGGAGGCCAATCAGCAGAGCTGTGGTGGCAGGGTTGGCAGGGAGCGGCCAGCCAGGCGGGAACCATCCCTTTATTTCTTCCCAGGAGCCTGGGCAATCATTAATCGCTGCAAACTGGCTGCGGCTTAGAGGCGCGACTGTGTCCCCCGCCGACTGCACTGGTTGCCAGAGCTGGAAATAAACAGCACCCTTTTTTTTTTTGTCCCAGGAGCAAAGCTTGGTGTTGCTCCTTGTTAGCCCCGTGCTGCTGAGCTCTGGTATGGGTGGCATCAGAAGGACTTGCACCTCGCAAGACATAAACGTGGGATCTTCCTGGTAAGCGCGGGTGGTGGCTGGTGGAGAGGGAAGAAATGATGGGCCACAGGCCCTGGCAGCCCCTGCTCCCTTTCTTTTTGGCAGGGAAGGGAAGTTGGGCAGGGAGGCACTGCCTGTGGATCACCGCCTCTGCGGCTTGCTGAGCACCACGCTGGGCACCAATCCCAGGCTCCTCAGGGAGGTCGCTTTCCTCCCCCAGACCTGGTACAGAAGACTCACAAGCAAGAACAGGAGATGAGTCTCCACCAAGAGGGCAGTGTGGTGACACCTGCAGATGCCACCACTTTGCCCCAACCCGCAAGCACACCAAAACCACGAATTGGGTTATGAAAGGAGTCTCTACAGAGGGCAGGTTTAGCTGAAGTCACCCCACTGCAAATGCATTTGCGTCTCATGTAATTCCAGAAAGGGAGAGCCAGGGGTGTGACAGTGCTCCTGCGCTCAGGATGAGGTCTTCTGCCCAAGGGTTTCGCTGTAAAACCACACAGCACAGCTCCTGGCCACATGGTAATCCAGTGGTGAGATTAAGCAGCATGTGAAGTTTCTAGTTGTATTTAGAGAAGGATACCCGCCATACTCTATACAATTTTTCTGGGGTTCTCTGTGAGAAAGGGAGAAGGCTATCTTACAGGAAAATATGAGAAGCAAATACCATACGCATTCTGTCTGTGTTCATCTCTGCTATTTATGAATTTGGCTCTTCCCTCCATCAGCAGGGGCACCATAATGTTTTAGATTTCTTGCAGGTTTCTATGGATTTACATTCCCCCCTGAACCTTGTAGATTAATTCATAAAAAGGTGAGATGGACTCCAGAACATCCCTCCTGGCACCTCCATTAGGGGAAGGGGTTCCATCCAGCCCCTCATTGGGCGTCACAGCACCAGCTTGCACTGCAGGCAAAGAACAGGGAAGTTAAACCAGTGCACACCACCGTGTCAGAGCCTTTCCACAGGGTCCCTCGGGGATTTTCAGCTTCTCTTCCCTTCCCTGGCTCTATCATCTCTCTCTCCTCTGATGCTGGCTCCCACCTCAGTCTCCTCTTTCCCAGAATTCTGCTCTGGGCAGAAGGGGCTGCCTTAGCCCAGGGGAGCAGCCAGGCGGGAGCATTTGGGACCCAACTCTCTGTGACTCAGAGTAAACCTCCAGGGGCCTGAGGAGTGATGCTCCACAGCAAACTCTACAGCACGTAGTAGAGAAAGCCATGGCAACTCACTTACGTCCTCTTTCCCAGGGTCAGAATTGCCAACCAAATTCGGGAGCTTTATTGACAAACCAAAAAACCTCAACAAAAACAAGCATCAGAGATTCTTGCAGAAGCAACTCGAGACAAGAAAAGGAGGGCAAGGACAAGAGAGGATGCAGCTAATGCTGCGGAGGTCACACAGGGACTCTCCTGGCTTAGAAGGGCCAAAGAGCAAGTAGAGGTGAATACGCTTAATGCACATGGGCAGCTGCATGGGGACGCAAGCTCGCTGCCCCAAGCAAACACCCAGCCCTAGCTAACACTAAGCAGCCAACACCAATATCACTGCAATGTGGATCTTGCACCCAAGATACAGTAGCCAGAGCAGAGCATATCTGCTCCTCTCTCATCAGTCCCCAGAGTCTGGGTGGAGATAGGAAAGCAGACTCAGGGGCAGGTACCAGTAGAGGGGCACACACAGAAAGAGTTTTGTGGAGGTATTTCTTCAGTTTCTTTCCTATGTGAGAGGGGAGGATGGTGCAATCATCTTAAATTGTGCCCACTTCTCCCCTTCTAGAAACTCTTCATTACCCAGGCAGCGAAACAGGCTCAAGGCATTTTTATTAAGGCAACAACCTTTATCCTCTGAATCTCAGTGCTTTTTTTTACCGGGGCAAGGATCCTACTGGCCAACTGTGTACTGTGGGGCAAAACATGCCCCCACCTGCTCACGTACAAAATAACAACACACAAAAATGGCACTTGCACCTCTAAAAGGTCCTGGTTACAGGTCAGATTATTGAAGCACCACCTGTTCAGCTTCTGACGTTGTTTCCCATGTCCCTCCTCCCTGACTTTTACTTTATTTTTTGTCATTCCTGAGCTTTGCACACAAAAAGAAGCTGGCTGGTTCTCTCTTTTGGGGCATTTATGAAAGGTCCTGGAAGATGCATTTGTTGTTTAAAAAGAACTGTCCTGGAATACTGCTTGTCCAAGCCAGACCTCAGTGCTTTCAACTTTTGAGATAAAGCAGTGTGTTTGGACTGTAAGTACTGGAGATACTGACCTTAATTAATTAATTCTTATTTTCTGAAGGAAAAAAAAAATGTTCTGCAAAACTGCCCTAGGATTAAATTGAAAAGACGAATTTCTGGGGGCCACTCTCCTTTTCAGGTTTTAGTTTTGCTGTTTCCACTCATGCCAAAGAGGAAGATTACTAGTGATGAGAAAGACAGTTCATCAGCAGATTTATAACACTGTATTTTCTCCCCCTTTCTGTTGATTCATGTTTCTTGTTCGCAGTTCTGCCAGAGACCAAGGGGCACCCTGCTCCTGGTCACAGCCCGTAGATGAAAGGGTGAGGAGGGAAGGAAATGTTGGCTCCCTCCTGGCTGCAAGCACAGACACGCCAGCTGCGGAGCCGAGAGGGGCAGACATCAGCCCAGCAAACGCCGTGCAGACACTCTGAGAGGAGGTTATCACTGAAAGGGTTCACTCCCTGCATTTCCTGCTGGTAGCATGTTTACTTCAGTTAGGAAGTTACGGGGATTTTATACGTTTGATCAGAAACCGGCTGGGGAACGTGGAATGCGATACCCAGTGCCACCTCCCTCCTGCAGCACCAGCTCCCAGCTGTGCCCAGCCCTCTCCTTCCCTGGCTGCATTACTCATAGCCAGTCTCATGTCATACACTAGCTGGCACCAACCGAGGGGCAAAAAGAGACCGTCCATCGCTAATTAACTCCACAGACTTCGCAAACCAGGACACTTGCTCATGCACTTAAGCGATACGCTTTCCAAGCACTCCGCAAATTCCTTTTCCCAAGCTCTTGGCACATCTCCTCTGTGGCTTGGTTGTCAGACTGGCCAAACTCCTCAAGCCAATTACTCTGCTAATGCCCTGCAGAAGTGAGAGGCCACAGAGCGGTATAGATCCCAGATAACATTCTCATTGCAAAGCTAATCTTGTGGGAAGTGTTTCTCCTGGAAGCAGCCACATCCAAAGGACTAGTTTTCTAACAAATTGCCAACCTGAAAGATTTCCTGGGGAAATCATTCCCCCATTTGCCTCCACTTAGAGCCCCTTCCCTTGCCCTCAGGCTCTGTGTGTGTGCCCTTTTGCCCTGGTCCCCTCTCCTTCCCTCCTCCCTCCCTAAATCCCACTTCCCAGCTCAGCCCTGTGACCACCCCGGATGGAGAAGGGCAGGGGGTGCCCAGCAGGGGAGGGGTGATCCAGGCTAGAGGACAGCATCTTAAAGGTGCGAGGAGATGGAATAACATCAGGGAGAGGAAACAGCCTCGAACAGACCAGGAGAGGCAAACTACATGGCTGGGTCAAGTAACAGCAAAGCAAAGGACAAACTTTCTGTTGTTTGTGGCAGAGGTATTACACTGACTGATAGTACAACATCAGGTCTGGATTCCATGAACCAGAGAAAGAGCAAAGGAAGAAGAAATGTGCTAAGGGAATGAAGGAAGCTGTAGAGAATCGAGCAGAGGGTCCCCAGACCTTCTCGCTCACCTTTCAGGGAAAACACCTGTCCCACTAGCGATGGCTGGTGCTGTTTCCTGGCGGCTTCTGCCTTCAGTTTTTCCAAGCTGGCCTCCAAATTCATGTCTGCCAGTTCCACAGTAGAATGATACAGAGTCACAAACCTGAGACTAGAGGAATTAAAACTGCACGATGACCACAAGTTCCTTCTGCTTGGCCAGAGCCCACTGGAGAGCCTGGTGCATCACCCCACTCGAGGCTGGGATGTTATTACCCATGACCCAGGATTCACCCCGCCTTCTTTTGTATCCTGGTCAGAAGGTTTCCACCCCGGAGGAGCCTGCAGGGAGCTCAGCACTTCCTGTTGGTGATGCAGCGAGGTCTTGGTTTCCCCATGCAGCCTGAGCTAGACTCTGAGGAATGCTTTCTGATTGTCTTGACATGGTCAGACATCTCTACAATAAAAATTTTCAGAAAGAAATGTTGAAGTTGTTATATACATAGATAAATACTGAAGCATTGAGTAGAGGACTGACACCTTGCTTCTATTAATAAATCCTTTCTAGAAAGGAGACAGCCTACATTTAATACCCTTAAAATTGAACTGTTTTGAAGTAGATATGCAAAGATCTTCAGAAAACTATACTAGGATATTCCACTTTTCTCCTTTTTGTGTATAGGTTCTGATATTTAGAGAAAAACCTGTAGCAAACAAGGATATTTCTTGTTACTCAGCTGACGGGCAACTAAAACCCCACCACAACCTCACTTAAGAAAATAGCTACATTCCTGTAGACAAGGAAGGCTCAAGGCAAATTGGTTTCTTTAAGCCTAAGATGTAACCCTGAGTGCTTACGATGAGATGCTGGACATTCTGTAATTTATTTGTAGGATAATATCAAATAAAATATTCTGACAGAAAAAAAAATCTCCAGTTTTTCATCTAAAAGTGTAGGGCTTTTTTTCTGCAAGCTTTTCCGTGCATCTTAGTCTTTCATGTACAATTTCAAGTGCTCTTTTACTAGACAAGCTACCTTTTCTTCCCTTTTCCTTAGGGTGGTTAAAGACTGCAGCTTCTGACAAGTTAGGGAAGTCAAAACTCCGTTTGTATTGTGTATGGGTCTTAGACTGAGGATTCCCTCGGGCTTCCCAGAAATTTCAGGTGGCTTTTCTCAAAGCTGAGCAGACTACAACAGAGTCCATCTGCAAACAGCTTGGACCAGAGTTCAGTGCTCCTTTCACAGCTTTGTATGAGCAAGGATGAAAGCAACAGAGATATGAGAAGGCCCTTTGTATGGCTTCCAAAATATGAGTAATTTCTGGTATACTGAGAGTGAAAACAAAAATATGCTTGATTTTTATCTGCCTGATTCGACAGTCTCATTTATGAAAGAGAAAAATGCTCTCAATTAGTGCAATTCTTTTATTTCAGCTGATTTGCAGGGGCTCAGTGCTGAAAACTGAATGAAAGCCAATAGTTTATATTTTCTTCCATGTCTGACTCACAAGAAAACTTACTGGTGTGGTATTTAGTAGATGAATCATTCCCCCAGGATCACACAGCAGAGAAACGATGAATGACGCCTTCAATCTTCTATCACCAAAACAAAGTTCCTTTTCACTGTGTGGATTTAGTCCCATACCTCTGCCAGCAGTGGTTTCAGAAAAAGAATACTCTTCCTATTTCGGCCAGTGACTTAGAAAACATCTAAGGGCAGCATTTCAGCTATATTTCAAAGCCACATCTTCATCCAGAGCTGCTAGGGCGATTCCCTTACACCTTACTGCTCTCTTAGAACCGGGAACCCATTACCCAGGCAGAGAAAAATACCAACACGACACATCTCTGAAACAGCATGGCATGCCAAAACAGGAACCTGGACATTTTATACAGCCTGAGGACCCTTTGTTATATACCACTATATATAAATATAAAATACACAGTTTAAAAGGATACTGTCTTAAGATCCTACATAAGTTAAAACCTTAACCCAAGCTGGCTAATGTCAAGATCAAAGGATCCCAGAGCTGAGAGGTGCAGGCTAAATAATCCCATTTGCTTTGCAGAGAGAGACACAGTAGGCAGAGCCAGTTTTACCCAAGTAAGAGGTAAGCAGGAGGGTGGCATTCCTACTTGCCCTCTTTCCATCTGTTAGGACAAATGATGCCCTGCATCGACACCACTGTTGCCCTGGGCTGGACAAGTTGCAGTGGCAGAAGGCCGCCAAAGGCAGGGTTGGGTCAGACCAACAACTGTCCAGCCATGAGACAGGCAAAAAGCCAGGCTTTTTGCAGTTTGGAGTTGTTTGGACTTTTTTTGGTGGCAACAATAGTAGCTTAGAACATTCCTGTAGAGTAAACTTTGAAAATGTGCTCTGCTTCCATTTACTCACAAAGTTAACCTGCTTCATATCACTCACATCGGAGCAACAAAATAGAGCAGTCCATTCCACTTTTAATTTCTTACCAGTTTTATTTTTACTTCTCAAGGCCTATTCAAAATTTGCAACATTTCATAGCCTAGATACTATTTATTAAAATAAATATGAATTATCTGTATAAACCCATCTGAAAGATAACCTCCAAAGAATTACTGCCAAATTGTTAAGAGAAATAACTGGACAGACAAGCACAAGAAAATCACAAAGAAACTCACAACAGCAGTTAGGATGTTATCCACCCACAGTATAAACTTCTGATCCCCTCAGTCACGTGCTCATTTGTTCCCTGAAAAGTGGTTTGTATCTATTTTGTACTCTTTTTTTCCAGCTAACAGCCAGTTAATTCTACATAGTGTATGCTTACATTCATGTCACTGCTACATGAAGCCAAACTCCACAGTACTAGCATATAGCATTTTATAGCATTGCATTTTAGTAGCTGGCTTTGCACAGCATGAAGGCAAATACATGTATTGGTTTTAAGTGTTTTGCCTTTGGATGTCATTTACTGTTCTCATTCTGATACTGCGAAAGACAAGGAAATCAATAATGTCTTCCTTTCTTGTATAGCATTTTGCTTGAAAGCTACCACATCCTCCACTTGCACTCGGTCTCTAGTCCTACCATGCTCATAAGCAGAAACCTTCAAAAGCTTTTCACAATTCAACATTCAGCTAAATGGTAAAAGAAAAAAAGAAAATACAATCCCACACGTAAACAGACACTTTCATGACTCGAAAACTTGGAACCTACTTTCCCCCACTCCAGGTGATCAGCTTGTAGAAAATAATAATAGGTAATCTCTGCAATCTTCCTGGGTTTATAAACGGTTCTTGCCAGCTTTGTGCCTTTCTCTCTTCCCTCTAAGAATCCTTTTCGTTACCCATGTCCAGACTCCCTGTTTCTATGAGAGACTCGTTTCTCTTTTTTAAAAAAAGACACATTAGTTTGAATATTAGTGGAAACCTTTTAAAACTCAAAAAACCCTCTCCAAAACCCCCTGAAGCACAAGTGGGGACCCTGCTGAATGGCGAGGGCTGACACTGCACAGCCTGTTCAGGAGTGCCAGGGGCTGAGCCCTGCCCTCTTGCCCGCACCCTGCCGCCCACAAACCACCAACCCAGGGGAAAACCTATTTCTCCATCGGCCCCTTCCCTCACAGAGGAGGAGGAAATTAAGCTGCAATGGCGGGAAAGCTGGGACTAAATGTGGCTTCCTCCTTTGACAGTTACAGGGCTCAGGAGAAAAATTCCGGATTGTGACGGTTGAAGCCAGTTCCCCTTTCCCTGCACTCACCAGCTGCACCATTACTAAGTGTTAGGGAGCCTAAAAAAGCATTTTATGACAAGGACTGCATTTACTCATTCTCAACTCACCCACTCACCTTCATTTTAGGTTACTTGACTTTTTGACTACAACTCAGCCTGATTCATCTGGGATGCACGTTTGAAATAGATGGGCGAGGAAAAACCAGGTGACCTGCACTCGCTCCGGGAAGCCAGGAGGAGAGGAAACAGCCTGCACTGGCTGTCTTCATGCAGCCCACAAGACCGCACCAGCTGGGTGGGCTTATTTCTCCTTCCCTCGGTCTACAAGGAAAGAGTTCCTGGGCATAGGGCAGGATTCAGGGAATTACAGGAGAACTGCTCAGGTCTGACCTACAGCTTCCAAACAATGAATTTTAGCAATAGGTAACACTTGTAACCCTGCACTAGTGTATATCTGCCCACCTACAGCATCCACCCCCTTGCTCCTATCAACCTCCTGCTTCCCACTGCACTCACCCACCACTACACCATGACACACACAAAATCCACCAAGCAGCCTACTGCCCCTCCAGCTGCCCTTTTATTTCCCTACTTCCTCCTGCAGGCAGGTTGGGACACCTGGAAACACAAGGCAGCTGTGATGGATTAGGGAAATTAAGAAGGGGGCTGTGGAAACCATAGAAGAAGAGGGGAGAAGGAAACCTCTATGTGGCCTTTGCTTTTGTGTTACTTTCTAGGAAAGGCTGGTGGAAGTCAGCGTTGGCAACTTCCTCATGCCTGATGACTCCTGGCTTGAAGCCTGTCACTCCTGGTGCCTGGCTTGCAAGTTCAGGCCGGCTGCAGTCTTGGCCTGATCTTTCGTGCCCTTGGGGGAACAGGTTCAACACCTGAAGCTCACAGCAGGGCGCTGGGCTGCTCCACGGGTTTTCTGTACCCTGGCTCCTGGCGGGGGTCTCCTTTAGTCCATCAGCAACATCTCCCAGGCCAGCACCTCTACACGATGCTGCCCTGTTTCAGACAGTCGCCCACCCAGTTTTGAGCTTGCAATGATAAAATATCAGAAAGGAATAAACATAACTTTCAAAACTCCAGAAAATACAAAACATGAGTTTCATTATGCAGATCCCCACAGGCAATCTGAGTCTCAAATAAATACTTCAGAGCTTTTTTCTACAAAATGGAATATTATAGTGTAACAAAATAAATAAATATCTGTTATAAATTATCCTTTTTTGTATTTCCCTTGGAGTGAAGCCACAGCAGGTTTGCTTGGAAGCCTGAGGTGCCATTGTAAGAAGTTTCTCGCTCACATGCGTAGGACAGGCAGCTGCTCAGGTGTTCAGCGGTGCGCCGGGGCTGGAGGGCACCGCGGGACCCTGCCTGCCCACGGCTCCGTACTGTCCATACTTCGTGGCCTTGGTACAGGCAGGAAGGACCTAACAGAAAAGAGGTTGTTGAGTTTTTTTCCTTCTTCGAAATATATGGATATTTTAAGCGCAAGGGTAAAGATCCGGGCTGTTGCATTACCAGATGGGTCCTTGCATCTCTCTGTATGAGAGAAGACTAAAGTTTTCCCCTCGCTACACCCTCAGCAGGCTCCAGCTTGGACCTAGACACATGGCACCCATGGAAGAAGACATGTATTGCATTTCCTCCCACTGCTTTTTGTCTCCAAGACACCCATCCAAAGTACGGGTGCATGCTCTGGGCGTATCCCACGAGGAGGCTGAGGTGCCTTCAGCATAAAACTGGGCTGTGATTTTCTGAAACCATGCCACCTCACTCAGTTTACCCCCACCTCAAGCTTGCCTCCTTCACCCCCCACTGCCAGGACGGCCTCAGTGGACAACCAGCAGTATCTCGGCCCCTGCCACAGTGCGGCACCCTGGGCTTTCCGCACAGAGGCATGCTCTTCCTCTAAAGACCCCATTTTGTTTGAGACACATCCTTGAAACTGTTTCCTCCACTAGCTGCACTGGCCATGCCGCAGGGAGGTTATTTTACGAGATGCAGAAGAGTGGCGCAAGGGTACGAGCACTGCTTGCACAATTATTTTGTACATAAATATAGTGACAGAGCGACGCTTCCCCTGCAGCATGTCTTGTCATTGAGAAAGTGAATGTCTTCTAGCTGTCATCACTGTCGGGCTCACTGGGCCTGGCTAAGAACCTTCAGGTTTCCCCTTCCCAGCGTGCTGCTACCCAGCTGTCTGGCTGGGGGCTGATCCCTTCATCCCTCCCTGCCCCAGGTGCAGCCCGGGCTGGGCAGCATGCAGCCAGCTCCAGGGTGGCTGGGCAGAGCTGGGTCCCGGCAGCAAGCCCCACAACCGGTGTGGGTGAGCCCTGCAGCAGGCTGGGGAAAGGCGGACCTACCCAGCATGGCTGGGCTGGGTTTCTCTCTGGGTCACGTAGGTGCCTGAGGCAGCGGCAGAGGAGGCAGGTGAGAAGGAGGGAAGGCAGGAGGACCAGCACCCCCACTGCAATGGCAGTGGCTGGTGGCATGCTGCTGTCCAGACCTGTGGGGAAAGCAGCGGGTACTCGGTTTGTGCATGAAGAAAATAAACCCACCCAAACCCATTTCAGACATTCCTTGGCCAGTCCCTGGGGTGAGACGGGGTGGACAGGGGCACTGGGAGCACATGCCAGCACGCGCACAAGTGGCACCGCCAGCAGACCTGTGTTTGGGGTCTGATGCCGTGGTTGGGCACGTGGCATCCGGCCCCTCTGAGCTACCAAAGCCGCACGTCCTCTTGGTGCGTCAGGCTACATGACAGGGAAACCCTGCAAGTCCTTTGGCAGGGGAAGGGAAGCTGGGGCACATCACGGTGTGCAGGGCACCCGACAAGCACTAAGACATTGCATGCTATCGCCAAGGGTGTCTGGATGCTCCTCAGCACCTCCTCCATACCTCCCCAGCCCAGCCTTGGCTGCTCTTCCAGGTGCCTTCCCCATCTGCCCCCCAACCCTCGGAGGTTTCCTGATCTACCCCAGGAGGTGTTTCACACTCTCCTCCCCGCTCCAGGACAGGAGCAGTGTTGTATACTGACCCTTCACCACGGTGTCCATGGGCAGGACCAGGGTCACATTTAGAGAGGGGTGTTGGATCACACAGGCAATGGGATACTCCTGGAGGATTTTGGAGTGGGCGTGGGTGAAGTTGCTGATGACAGTCACGGTCTGGTTGCTGAGCCTGACGTGGTACTCCCTTGGTTTCTGCTGCAGGATGCTGGGAAGGTGCCAGCTGATTTTTGGAGCTGGTTTCCCTGTTGCTGAGCAGCTCATCCCCACCACTTTCCCAGAGTCCTCAGCTTGGTCTGGCCTGGGTATAAGCTTAGCCTCCACTTTGGGGTCCGAGATGGCTGTAAAACACAAAGTGACAAAATCCGTTACTTTCTGCTCACTCTGGAGCAAAGATCATCTGTATTTACCATTATCTTGGAGGACAACCTTGATATCTAATCTTGCCTCCCCCTCCCCAAAGCCCCAGCAGTGACAAATAAATATGAGAGTGATGAGGCAGCAGTCTGGAAATGAGGAGCTTGGCAAAGGACAAGAGGGGAGAAGAATCCATGTTTCAATTCTGTTATTAACGGCAGCAATGCAGCATCGCAACTGAGAAGTGGTGATTATGGACAAGTAAAGAGCAACAGGTAATGAAACCATGAAATCACATGTCCTCCTCTCTCTGAAAGCACTGAACTGCTTCAGTGAGTCAAAATGCTTGTTCTTTTCCCTTAAATGTATCTGCAGGTTTAGCTTTATTGCTGTTTGAGATGTGCAGGCTTGTGGACCAAAGGATTAAATGCATCTATTTATGCAAGACAGTAACAGTGAATTTGTATGTCGTTACATCACAGGATTTCACCTGTGGAAGTTTTGTGCTTGTACAGCTTTCTTCCCTCTAGTGTCAGGTTTTGGGGGCATCATGGTATCCCTCAAAACCTTCATTAAAGATCATTTCTTCTGAACTCCTCCTCACCCTAGAAGATCTGCAGATGCTGTCACATTTAGTCTTAGTCAGCAAGAAGGATGAACTACGGGCATCATTCGTGCTTACTCACTCGCATGAAGTCTGCTTGTTGATTCCTCTTAATATGAACTGTATTTGCAAGGAATAAAGAAAGAGGAGGAGTGCAGGAAGCTGTTTTCAACCTGGGTAGAACTCCAGGGGAGAGCTGAACACATAATGACATGTCTATCCCCTGTGGAAAATAACCTGTTTATTCCTCAGCCATAAATCACACCATAATTTGGGTCAGAAAGGACCTGTGGAGGTCATCTAGCCCAAGCCCCTGCTCAAAGCCAGTCTAATTAGCTCGGGCCAAGATCTATGACGGCACGTAGCTCCATTTGGGAGTGCAATCCACAGGTTTCTGTATGGGAGCTCACCAGCCTGCTTTCTCCTTCAGTGCTGATGGCATAGGGGTCCAAACCACACTCTACTTCTAGGTCCCTGTTTCTAAGGATATTACTTTTTTAAACCATTTAAGTGCAGTGGCGATTCTAATTTCACTCAAGTCTGAGTTAATATGAATGTCCTCCTCTGATTAAAAAAGTATCTATTACTATATTTAGTAGTACTCCATGTGTATATTACTATTTACATGTGCAAATAACAATGGTCAGTGCGATATTTATGCTGAAATTAATTTTTCTCCCAACATTAGCAAACATATCGTTATCATTTAGTGACCCTACTCTTAAACAACAAAAAAAATCTGTTTATTCTTCTTAGGAAAAAATGATTCTTTTTCCTTTTGGGAGGTAAATGAAGATTTGCACATGAATGAGGTGTAGAAAACACTGAATGATCTCGTGAAAAGGGGAAAGGCTTGTGCCAGATGCATAATGGCACCTATAACCTCCTGGTACAATTCCAGATGCACCTTACGAGGTTGTCTGGATCCTCCAAGCCGTAACTGCCAGAGGGTGGAAGCAATACATGGTATACCATCAGTTTTGCTTTTTTTCTTTTTTTTATGGCCTCATTTATTTACTATGGTTGTGCCTGCCTAGGAAAAGAAGTGGGTATTTCTCATTTCTTGCATCACCCATAGACAGAACATCAAACCCGACAGAGCTGATGAAACCCACTAGTGTTGCTCTGAGAGCAACAAGAAAAGTGTATAGGGGGATTTCAGCTGGAACTTCTCAAAATCTCCCATGTATGAAAAGACAAGTGTGACAAACAGTTTATGTTTGGATTAATAAATGATCTCTGAACTTCGTTCACTAACGGGATGCATAAAAATAACATATCCACCCACAGCATTAGCTTCAAATATTAAGTTGCAACATTCGAAAGCAGTAAAGGAAAGCTGTCACACATGTTTCCAGATGGGATGAGGAAAATTACTCAGTATCTTGGCAGAAACACGTGCACTGCACATCTGTTCTTCTTGTGACTAAGCAGTCCTCTCTCTTCCCACACTGGACCCCAAGGAATGATTATTACGTGAAAAAAAATCCTGTAGGGTTGAGCTTCCCCTTAGCAAGCGTCTGAAATAGATGCATAGTCAAAACCTGTAAGTGCTTGCATTTGCAGTAAAGTCCTGCTACACTGTTTGTTAGCATGTGCCCACTGTTGATGTTTGATGCATACACTTAAATTAACTGCTGCTGTTGTCTTTCTTCAAAATACTTGTTTCCAGTGAAAAAGTACCTGCAAGAGATATTGTGTGCAAGTACTTGTTTTGGTAGCTCTTGCAGAGCAGTAATGCAAACGTTCCCAAATTCGAGCTGTGGCGGTGTTCCCAAGCATTTGAAAAAGGGACTTTCTAGTGAAGTACATCAACTTTGATTATCTGTTATGGCCTTCTGTAATTAAAGGGGGGCTGCCAGGTCACAATGTGCTTTTTATGTTTAAAGGCTTGACAGTGGTCTCAGAGAGACTGATAAAAAAATTTTAGGAATTACGGTATGCCTCGTGATGACAGAAAGCCTTTTCCAACCCTATGGGTGCTCACCAGCAACACCGTGCCTCAGTTTCCCGATCTAAGAAATAGCGATGGCATTTCTCTGCTGTGCTCAAGACTTCCAGGCGAATGGTGCCATCTACAACGAAGGCAGAAGGTCTCCGAAGACGGCCCACCAAATGCCTGGGGAATTTTGTGGCCCAGCAAGTCTTGCCCATTCTTGTGTGGCACATCCCCCTCTCTCTGTACCTGCTCACTGGATCTCCTTCCTGGCTTTCATTCTCATCCTCTTTGGCGACGAAGGTCAGCAAAACATTTCCAAAGCAAAGCGGAGGGGGAAGGGGAGCAGGCTGTTCAAAAGAGACCCGCCAAGCACACTTGAAACTGTTCTGTTCCAAAATGGGTTTTGCTGCAGGGTAGGACATTTCTGCTTCTTCTTGGGTTTGCTGTTTTCAGCCAGGCAGGTCTGAGATTCCTCCAGTCATACCTGTTTCTTTTTTCACAGTGTTGTATCCAGTTCTTACGTGGTTTCACTTCCCGTCGTCACGCAGTGATGGTGCCCATCCCGGAACAGCCCCTCTTGCGAAGGCTGTTGTAATCGGGCAATTACCAGCTTGTAAACTCCCTGGCAGTCCCCTCTTGAGGGCAAAGGCATGGCAGCGTTTCATTTTCAGCTGGTGACTCTGGCTTGCTCACCTTGCCCTGAATCCCTGTGCCTTGGGAGATCCCTGCTGGCTTCACACTCCGTCCCGGGTAGTCCTCTGGGCTTGTTCAGACAAGTTGTTCCCATTGTTTTGAGTTGGGGACTAAGGGAGTAAGACTGTAGCTTTTAAGTAGCATTGCATAAATTAGCTTCAATGAAATACACCATATGTGAACCAAAACCTTCTGTCAGAGTGCCGAACATTTAGTTTATTCATGGTGACCCTCCAGGACATGTTTGATAAAGCACATTTCAGGGAGGCCACCACGACCCCCGTGAGCCAGCCCCTGGCAGTGGCCCACGAGCCCACGCTGGTGCAGCAGGAGCAGCGGGCTTGTGCCTGCCCGTGAGAGAAGTGAAACCCTTCTCAGTTGATGTGTTTTCGTCCCAGACACAGGAAGAGGTGCTCACGGGAGTGTGTGTAGCAGCAGAAAAACATTTGGTTTTTTATAGTGCTCTGCTAAAGGATGATTCATAGCCACAAGGCTGGTGATTTTGGGAAATATTTCCCCCACTTGGACGAAAACCCACACAAAACAACAAAACAAAACAAATCTAACTCCGTGTTTAGATTTACATGATAAACAAGAGTGGGATCCCTCTGCAAGGCACTTCCATATTTTCCTGTAATGTATAATCAGTGTTTACCCTCCGAATGACTCAGGGCTGGGTGTCTTTAGGAACACCTTCCTCTTCATATCTGAAATATTGAGTGAATTTCTTCTTAATTTCTCTTTTCTGCTCTAGGAGCTTTCCCAATAGAGAGGAAAAAGAACTTTTGTTCCAGGCTTGATTTTCCCTCATATTTCCCTCCCCACCCCACCTTCCCCTATTGCTTAAGTCATCTTTCCCCTATAAGCCAGGGGCATCTTTTTTTCCCACGCAGACAACTCCTGGCACGTGGGTGGGTGTTTGGGCATACATGCCTCTGTCTTTGTCAGCAGAAGGTACTAGGGATAAAAAAAATACTCTGCAGGGGTCATACCACCAGCTGCAGGTCCCAGACACTGACATTTTCCACATGGGACACGATCTTTGGCCAACGTCCCCACGGCAGAGTCACCGATGAGAAAATCAAGAGCCAAAAGGGTGTCTCAGCTTTCTCACTGGCAGAAAACCAAGACCCTCCCTCAAAAGATAAACAGCTTTTCACTCTTGTTCCTTTTGAGTTCATCTGTTTGTCTGTATTTCAGCTTGTACTTGCTAGCTGATGATTTCTTATGGAGGTGTCAAATACCACCACCTCGACTCATGATTTGTTTTAACTCTTTTTCTTGAAGCTAATTGACACTGACCTGCACAAGATATTCATGTGGCAAAGCCCACGAGCGGCACTGTATTTCAGCCTTTTTTTTTGCAATCCTTTCCTGAGCCGAGCCTAACTACCGTCACTTCTACTATAGCTTCAAAATCAGCTTCCAGATAACTCTGGTCACACATATGGCGCTCTGCCTTTTGAATGTTTTGAAATTTTAAGACCGAAGACAGAGTAAGAAAAAGTGCCTGATTTCCAGGCTTAGGAGGCGAGAGCAGCAGTGAAAGGAAGCAGAAGAGCATGGGGTTCATGGCTGCGGCAGGCCAGCTGTCAGCACAGCACACGGTCAGGGAACTTGGAGTAAGTCATGGGTTACATGTCAGCTTTTAGATCTCACTGCTGTTGACTTAAAGGGGAAGAAAATTGAAGAACTGTTGAACACTGGTTTCCCATCAGAGGTAAAACCAGAGAGGGAGGGAGAGCCACAGAGGAAGCTGAGCCACCTTTCCCGCAGCAATTTAGCAATGACCAGTGGTCAGGGAAGGTTTTTCCCAGGGAAAATGACTTGGTCCTCAGATGACAGCCTATACGCGATTACGATGCCTTACCGTAAACCTTGAGACACATCCTGCCGGTGACAGCCCCCGAGGGAAATGTGTTGAAGATGCACTTGTAGCATCCTTCATCTTGGAGGGTAACTCCATGAAGGGAGATGGCCGAGGCTTGTAACTCACTGTGGACAAAGCTCACGTGGCTGACGTAACTCTTCGCTATCTTTTGGCCATTCATCGTACTGTAAGTCGCTATGTTGTCTTCAGCCCCATCCGTCTCCTTCTGCCAGGTCACCTGTAGCACATCTTCTTTCGTGACTGACCGGCATGAAAAAGTAACGTTTCCTCCTGCCTGGACTGACTGGACCTTTCTGTGCATCACCTGCACGGAGCCTGGGGGAGAAGTGGGTGCTGCACTCAGCATTTCTCACCACCCTTCTGGAACCCACCCCCAGCAGAGACCCCCCAGCACCTTGCCCTCACTCCTGAGCAGAGCAGCTCCAGAGGGTCTCTCTGCCCCTCTAACCAGGGAAAAAATGAAAATGCAGCTCCAAATTGCCCTGAGAATTTTGCTGGGCCTGACACCTCTCATGCAAAGCATCTCACCAGCCTGATCCCCGTGCTGTAGAGAGTGCTACTGAGAAAGGCAGCTCCAGTGTCAGAAGCAACAGATTTCTGTCTGCTAAGAGTGTTATCCCATGGGCACCTTGAAGAAGTTCCCTAAACGTTCAGCCGTGCTGATGCCCAAACAGCCGCCCGTGCATTACAGCTCTCTGAGCCCTCCTGGGGCGCAGTGAGAAGCAAATCAGTAAAGCTGCTAAAATTTCTCGCGTGTATTGCTATACACCGTGCATCCACATTTGTCAGAGACTGACAAGAGAACAGAAAATCAGAAGGAAAAAGCAAAGTAGGGAGGACCAGAGGCAAACTGCATCCATCCTCCCATCTCAGGCTTGAGGCCATGCAGCTGGAAAGCAGCTGAGACCCTGCTGAAGGCCCACAGACGGAAAACTTTCAAAGCATAAATTCCATGGTATTAAAGGTCTCCAGGGAAAAGAAAAAAAAAATCAGTCTCCTCTTCCAATTCACAGACACATGTGGAAAGTCTATTAGGGGTACAGGCAATCAAAATGGACGCTCCCAGATTTGACAGCTCAGCTCCACAGTCCTCTTAGGACAATAGTTTTTAAAGTTTATTTGTGTACATCAGCAAGGGAAGGGAGATATCAGCAGGGACAGTTACAGCACCAAAAACATATAATTCAATTTAGAAGAGAGGGAAATATCTTTGCAGGTTTTAAAGAGGCGTGAGGCTGTCTGCAGTGCCCAGAGGTACACTTGTCTAACCTGTCCGACAAAGCTTGCTGAGGTCCTGCACCCTCCGTGGCTGTGGCCATGGCCAGGCAGACCTCCACAGGAAATCAAGAAGCCAGCTGAGAAGCTGTGCCAGTCATTTTGCTTTTCAGAGCTCAGCAGTACCATAGGCAGAATACAAACCATGACCGTGGAAGCTAGTTTGAAACAAATTCAGGCTTTTCTGCATGATTTTTAATTACAAAAACAAATGTAACACACCTATGCTTTTAGTGGCCTGAGCAGACACCTACAAGCACCATGTCCATCACTACAAATAATTCTGTCCTGGCTAAAGCAAATCAGGGCTACACTCTGATCCAAATCCCAGCCACAACAGGAGAAGAAATCAAACGTCAGTCATATGGGTCATTGGGAGCATTTGGACATTTGCCTGGTTTATGATTTGCAAATTGCAATAAGTTCGTATATCTGTCTGCAGCTTATAAATGCACTGGTGGTAAATTAAGGAGGTGATGTTGTCGGTGCAATCAGCAGCGACATGTCTGAAGCCCCATGTGAGCGGTGCAGTCGCGTGCAGTGCCACAAGTGCCCTGCCACTGCTGGGCTTGCCCTGGGGGATGCGAGGGGGGGGGACTGCAGCACCCAGCAGTGCAGCAGCAGGCTAGCAGGGCCACCGAGGTCCCTAATGCTGTTACAGTAACAATACCGACAGACAGACAGACAAGGGAGTTACCTGATGCAATGGTCAAGATGCTGGAGAGGAGCAGACAAGCGACCATCATCTTAGCTGTGCCCTCAGTGAGACGAGCAAGTGACTGATCCATTGAGCGCAGCTTCCCCTTTTTTATACACTTCGCTTTTACTCTAGGGACATTCCCCCTCCCTGCACATACGGTAAGAGGCATCTCGTAAAAACCTCCTGCTCTCTGGCACTCAGCTGAATAACAAAAATTTTGGGGGACATGACAACAAATGTCCGAGCCAGAAACGGAAGATTTCCCAGCTAGGCTGCTAGGCAGATGGGATAACGGGGTTACAAGTCTGGGCTTTTCACAAATGCCTTTTCCATAAGGCTAGGTTTTTGCAAGTGCCTAAATAAAAGTCCAGATTTCTAAGCTGGCTGAGCACTCGATGCCTGTCAGTCTGCGAGGGCCAGGAGGAAAGGCTACCCTGGCCCTGACCTGAGCTCAGGGAAAGGAGCTCAGGTCAGTAGTCATGCTGCAAGGAATAGTACAAATGTCCCCGACATGTAACTCAGAGGACCCAGTTAGGGGTCTGCACCTCACATGTAAATCAGTGGAGACCCAGGAGCTGCTGATGCTGCTGTAACGTAACTGTTTTTCCAGGTAAGGAGACCAGAGCAAGCCAAGCACCCAGCCCAGGGCCAAGGTCATACGTTACCTCAGGGAGAAAGCAGAGCCTTGGTCTCCCCTCTCCTCCATTGAGGTTGCCCCCAACTCCGCAGGTCCGTGCTCCTTCCCCAGCACTGTCTCTCGGAAAGACATGGCTGCTGTCGCGCAAGCACACCCGTTCCTCTCCGCCATCACCTGAGATGACATAAAAATAGCTCACATAGCTGGTTTGAGTCATTGTTTTTGTGCTTTTTTGCTTTATCATTTTTATGCCTGTGTTTCTCTTTTCCTGCCAGCTGTGATCACATTGCTGAAACCAACAAAATCCTCAGCCCGTGGGTCACTCACACACTGCATGGTGGGGTAACCAGCTGGCGAGACCTCATTTGCTAATCAAACTTGTACTGGTAAACTGTGTTTCATGTTTCTGTTTTCTGATTAGGTGGCTTACATTTTTGCAAATTCTTACTACTCCAAATGACTATGATTGCATTAAAAATGTTTCCTTTTAGTTGAATTGCTGCACAGATTAACCTTGAATCATGCAAATAGGTTGGGGGAAGCCAATGGGCCCAAATCATAAAGTGACAAAAAAAATTCTCAGACAGGCTTACACGCACACAGTTCCTTCTCTCCTCCCAAGTGGTAATTAATTATCTGAAAATAGAAACAGCTCAAGTATCATCATTCCTCTAAAGAAACATTTTGGATGTGCTTTTGAGTAGGTTCAATAATTCATTCCCATCACTCTGCAAACTGCGATTGCTTCATACTATTGTCTTTTTCCTTTGAGGTATCACATCTCATTTTCCTTTCCTTTCCTTATTTTCATAGTTTCATTTTCCTGCAAGACTTCTGGAAGGTCTGACCAAAATGTGAAATCAATGAAAAACAGTTCTCGTGGGGTTTACCAGACCATTCTACAGTTATTAAGCAATGCAAATAGCTTCAACAGGCTCTGGGCCAAGGCTCTGGACCAAGTCAGAGGGAAAACTGCCAGCCTTGAAATGGAGATTCACAAGCAAACATTTAATTTCTGATTGTCAGCCTCTCGGAACTTCCAAAACTGAAAAAAAAACATTGAAGATTTGCTGAAACTATGTCCTTTTGCACCAAAGCCTCCTAGCAGTGTGCGAGTGACCTATACAAAGGTTCATTCCAGGCTTTGCTGATGTCCTCACCTCGGCTCTGCTACAATTTTGAAACAAAAGATTAACAGAAGAACTTTCCATAAGCTTGCAGACACTGTTGATGAAGTCCTCATAGCTGAATTTCACCACTTAGTGATCACAAAAGGAACTGCACTCGATGTAAAAAAGAACTGCAAGCCCAGTTAGTGTATCTTTCTGCTCATCGGAAATGTTCTTGTCAGCTTTAACTATTTTATTTTCTGCCAGAAACACCCTAATCTTCCAAAAGTCCCTCCAAAAAAACCTGAAAACCTGGGTGCTGCTACAGCAAACACCTTTCAATAAAGAGCAAACCTTCAGTCTTAGCAACATCCAAGCAAAGGATAGAGATGGCTGTTGTGGTTGGAAAAATGTGTTGATTTTAAATTGTTTACAGCATCCCCTACCTGGTGATAAAGAGCCATGCAGGCTGGCTGATTCTTCCAGGCTCTTCCTCTCCCCTGCCAGCTCCTGACACCTCAGCAAACCTGGGCATGCAGCGACCTCCCTCCCAGCCCACATGCATATGTGTCTGCACGCGCATCCGACTGCTGCAGTATCTCTTTCTGAGCCCCCCTTCCTCCAGGGACCAGCCAACGTCAGCAGTTGATTCATTACTTTAAACATCAGGCAGGCAGGAATGTGAGGTCCACTCATTAACCCCACCACTTGTTTCAATTTTGTGAGTGTATCTTTAAGTGCATTTATTCAGACAGTTCCTGATCTGTTCGTCTTTGCATAGTCTTTTGGTGGATTACAGACGTCTTCCTTGCTTGTCAGTCAGATCCCATGCTCTCCTGCTTCAGTTGCACAGCAGCTTCATTTCTGAGAACTGCACACCCTGCCTGAGCTCCAGGCACTTTCCAAAGCCAGTGAAAGCTTGAGAATAAATTAGGCAGAAGATAGTTCTGCAACCACTGCTTGAAAAACTCCAGTGATTCACATTCTTCCCTTCCTTTCTGCTGCACTAGGATGGTCTCTCTAGTTCCCACTAAATCAAAAAAGGACATACAAGAATTAATTGCACAGTCACTAAATGGCAACATTTCCACACAGCCTAAGTGACTAATGATATCAATAAATCACATAGTTGAACTTCTGGAAAATGTTACTGACAGTAGCCACTCAGGCACAATTGTAGTCTAAAACATTGTTTTGTCAACCGTCAATCTAAAACATTGTTTTTTCAACCATCCAAACCCAGGTTAACAACTGGGTAGCTGCCTACCTTGTCAGCAGGATTCAGTGCTGCCTCTCAAGACATTGCCTGTAAAGAGAACAAAACAGAGGGAGATGGTTTCATCCACTGCTGAATCGTAGTGACTTTTGGAGGTTGGTCCATCAGTACTAGTAGTATGTACCGCTATCGGGAAGCGGCTTGTCAAATGCAATTGGGCAGGCCTGGAACTTTATAACATATTCATAAATAATGCCTATGTACGGCAAATCCCTCTAATCTCGGCTGGATTTGGAGAGCTGCAGTACACTGGGGTAAAGACAGTAGCTGCATC
Source organism: Fregata magnificens (assembly GCA_013389945.1). Classification (NCBI taxonomy): domain Eukaryota; kingdom Metazoa; phylum Chordata; class Aves; order Suliformes; family Fregatidae; genus Fregata; species Fregata magnificens. The sequence goes on along the minus strand of WAAD01012679.1, from coordinate 31,002 downwards.
TACCGATGTACGCTCCAGCCTGTGTCGTTGCCTGGGGGCAGGCTGCGGCAGGACCTGCAGTCAGTAGCCAAGGGATGCTGCAGGACCAGGTGATGCTCATTTGGGCAGGGTTACAGAAAGTGCGTCATGTTTGTGCACAAGTTTTAGAACAGATGGCAGAAGGGTAGTTTGTACGTGGCCACAGCTGTTTATCCTTGGTCATGTTTGACTTGGAGCTATTTGATCTGTGATGTCTTCCCAAACTGGGGTCCCTCCCTCCTCTACCACACTGCCATCGGCTGCAGTAAAGGACTGCAAATTACAGCTGCTGTCACTGAAATCTGGTGTGGGACTGCCTAGCAAGTGCAAAAGAGAAACAAAGGAGGGGTGCTGCTTAGCTGAGACCTAGTTCATGGTGGAGTACATCTATCTGCAAAACCACATGTTACCAGGGGACAGCACATGTTGAGAAACTGTCTGGTTAACCGCTCGTCACTTCTCATCTCTGTATTTTGATGAAATTGCTGCAGACACCTGAAGTCCTACAGAGATTTTCTTTTCTTTTCCAGCAACGTACCACAATTAAAATATGTGCATTAAAACATACTTACTCCCTGAACCATCAACCCTGCAAATTATATTTCTGGTTCTTCTGTTTTTCTTCTTCATTATAGCTCAGAAGGAAGAAAAATGGATAAAAAAAGACAAAAAGAAGAGGACGAAGCAAAAACAAATTCCATTGGAAAGCTTCAGTAGCAAAGGCTGTGCTTCGTTGGGGTTGAAGGGTTTAGTTTTTACCGTTTGGTTTGTCACATCATTTCTCAGAAGAGCAAGATGGCCAGGCATGTGGTTTCCTCTTTCCGAGAGCACCCCAAGTTGCTATTTCAGTCGAGGGATCCTAGAGGGAGTCCCTGCTGCAACCAGCTAGTCACTTCGTGGAGGCCATCAGCACCAGCACGCCTTTGCTGGCCCCGGTGCTCCAGGAGGCCACATCACTCATCCATTCCTCCCCTCTTCCTCTCCCACCCCCACCCGTCAGTGCTTGTCTGTGGTGGAGGCTTTGGGGTTTTTTTTTTTTAAGGTGCACTATACCTGGGTGCTGCGTACGCTTATGGTGTGAGAGATAATGAGCCTCTTTGGTCACTCAGTTTCGCTCTGTAACACAGCCAGTACAGAAAATAACTCAGCCAGCAGGGAAACCACACCAAAATTGGCTACCCAAGGGTGCAGAGATCCAGTGGAAGGATGGGAAACTGCCTACCAAAAATAAGGTAGGTTCAATACCATTTTATATTTAATTACTAAACAAGAGGGCTAAGAGAGTGATGTTATTAAAAAATAGGAAGAAATGATACCTGCAATGAATCAGCCTTAAGGGACCATGTAAGGCGCCATGAGGAGCCTCCTGATTAAACAAAGGTAATTTAGCAAGCAAATTAAGATGAACAATATAGCTCTTAGTATGTCAAAGAGTATTGCCTCTGGATGGTTTTTATGGAGGTGACTTCATCCGTAGGCTCCCAGCCTGCTGAAGCAGGGAAGGGAGTTACAGGCGAGGAACACAGGGAGCAGAGAGTACTTGTCATCTGCTCCGGGTTTCCAGGCAGGAAAACTACCTAGAGGTTCACCTTGCCATCTCTTATCTGTTGCACCGTGTCTCATAAAGGCAAGCTTTTATATAGAAAGATAGTATAGCATAGAAATAGATTACAAGTATAGAAATAGATTAAATTATACAATATATTTAAATGGTGTACATGGTATATATAAATATACTATAGTTACAAGTGCAGGAGTGGGTAGGAATAGATTATCTCCTAAGGAGCTGCGAAGACAGAGGAGGATGCTCGGCAGGAGCCACCTAGGACAGGCGGGTTGCCTTCGGCACCATCTGTGCCAGAGATGCTCAGTGCAGGGACCCCGAACACTGCCGGGCACTGGCCAGGCTGCCCCTCTGCAACAGCCAACAGGCTGCCATCGCTGCCCTCCCTGGGGCGAGAGTTTCCAGCAGGATTCACCACTGTTCAGCATAGCACTCTTTAATGTTACCCATAGAAAGGGGGGCAAATTATGCTGGAAATTTCCCTTTTACCTGGAATTGTATTAAAAATTTCCCTTTTACCTGGATATAGTAAAGTACTTGGATATTTCTGAGTTTCTCCATCCAAACAGGACATGCAGGAAAGCTTGGGGTCTTGAAGCAGCACATTACAAAGCAGAGAATTAAAGTCAGGCAGCTGGAAATTTTTAAATAATAGCAATGAACCCCCTCCAACAAAACTGGCTGTCTCAAGCAATGACTTTTTTCACTAACGTGAACAGAAGGAGGTTTGCTCCAGGAAAGCGGCAACTCACATGCTATCTTACAGCAACCTGGGATTTTCAAGGAGGGTGCCTAACCTCATACGCCTAAATATTATGAAAGGGGGAAGGCGAGAGGCAGATCCCTGGACACAAGCGGGTGAGAGCCGGCACCGCAGCTGGCAGTGCTGCACGGGGTGTGCGGGGCTGGCCCAACCAGGCTGGGGGACCCCACCACAGTGCCACAGCTGCACTTGGCTCTCTTGCCCTCCAACCTTGCTGTCTTGTGGTATGCAGTGGTGTTTTGCCTGGCCTGGCTAGGCATAGGCATAGGAAAAGACACCTAGAAAAGGCAACACCACTTCAGAGTAGTGGGTGCTGGATGGCTCTCCCACCCAGGCATCCAGCCCCTCTGGCCATTGCTTTGCTGGGTATTCGTATCACAGCCTTGCTTCTGCTAAATATTGTCCTGGCTCTCGGTCTGTGCCTTTGCACTTACAAGGGATGGTCATCAGGGCTCTCCGGTAACAGCTCTCCTAGTAGAAACAACTAGAAAACCACTGTGTGGACAGACGATTTCCTTGAAGGCCCACAGAGAGGAAAATCCCCTCTCTTTCCCCTTGTCTTCTCGGTAGATCAAAGAAAAAGTCGTACAACCCCTGAGTACTGTACCCTGACTGCTTACTTGGTCTTACGGAGCTCAGATGAGGCACTCAATTGCTAAAACTAAATATTCTGCTTGTTTCCAAAGCCAGTGGATCCCTCACCTTCCTACAGGTCTGTGGCCAGAGGTCTAGGGTGTGACGGCTTTACCTGGGCTTGAGGGAAAGGGCAAATGTCCCCAAAGCACAAAGCCTTCCTCTCAGAAGGAGTCTGAGTCAAGGCCGACGAAATCCATGTGAAGCTGGTGGGTCCTCACCTGTGGCAGCAAGGAGCAGTGGTGAGATCACATGCCTATAGGGTCCTAGCCCCAGGCTCTTTGCTCCCAAGCTTGCCAAATCCCCATTGCTTTTGCTGTCTGTGTCACACTTACTTGTAGTTGGGACTTCTGCTGCTTTTGAAAACATTCCTGGCTGCTTTTTATCAGCAGGAATCAGGACACCATGAGCAAGGTTTTCACAGAGCAGATTTTTCCTGCTAGCTGTTTATGGGGCTGTGAAAACCATATCCACACCCTGCTTTCCTCGCTTTCAAAAACTCTTCTGTAACAAACCACTGCCAGGAGAGGTAACACAGGGAGAGCATTAATTAGCTGCCCTTGCAGGACAGAGAGCAACTGCAACCCATCTCGCTCCATCTCCTGTCGATTAACAGTGCCTGCTCGCCATGAGTTTTGTGTAGCACATTACTCCTCAGTCATAGCCGCCTGATTGCTGATAAAGCCGGGTCATTCTCAAAAATCACAGACCTTGCAGAAGTTCGGAGGGATGGAGAAATGACGAGGGTTTGGTGGTTTTTTTTTTTTCAGAAAAACTGTCATTCCTGTGCAGTGACTCAACATCCTGGCAAAGCTCCGGCGCTGCAGAGGTCCAGCCCCAGCAGCCGCTGCTCACCAGGCAGGGCGAGAGGCAGAGATTGAGGGTCAGCTAGGAAGGGCTCCTCTGCTCCACAGCACAGGGCAGGCTCACAGTCAGGCTAAAGGAAAAGCTCAGGTTTCAACATGGGAGTTTGTACATAACTCATAGCAGTCAGCCCATCCACGCCAACCTGATCCTGCCTTCCTGCAGGCACTTAGTGCTGCTGCAGGATCAAATCCATAGCGATTGCACTAAGGTCCCCCAAAGCACCCCTGTTTCTTGTCTTAGTCACTTAGGCACAAAACCACCTCCAAAAATCCTCCCCAAAGCATTTTGTTCTGCATTCACAGCTTATATTGTTATAAACCCAAATTCCTAAGGAACAAGGCTCATGCAGTCACACCATCCAGCTGTCAGCATCTCTCCTGAGTAGCTTTAACCAGATCTGGAAAAAAACAAAGTAGGTGGGCACCTGAGGATGGAGGAGTGTCTACAAAGCTTGGGAAAACCAGCAACCAGGTGGAGGAAATAAGCCCAAATAATTACTCCATTGAGGCCAGCAGGCAAAGTTCATCAGCTCGAGGTGAATCAGCCCATGAGTAGGTGAGGACCAGCCGTGGCTAGTGGGGTCCCAGGGGGGGAGGAAGCAGGGGCAATTACAGGGGTAACAGGAATTACAACACACTGAAGCGATGGGGTGTTGGGCTTTCTTAGTCAAGCAGCCAGGCACAGAACAAGGATGGCACTTTTTTGCTGGGTTGGATGAGGGTTTTTTTAGGGTTTGGCAGTTTTGTGTTAGAGGTGGTTGGTTTAAGGAGCCAGGTAGGAGCAAAAATATTTCTGGACTGGTAACCTCTTGTTGAGGGAGAACAAGTTAGGTGGACACAACAGCTGCAGCAGTTCCCCACTGAAGTCCTCTCTCCTGAAGGCTAGTGCTGTTATGTCCCACAGCAGATCAGAGGAGCGTCATATTTCTGAAAGCAGGCGAGGCTGACATCACCCCTTACAAAGGCGGCTCAGTGGATGTGTGTGGGTGACTGTACCAGCAGCATCCCACTATCTCCGCCCAGGAAGTCCCCTTTCAGGGACAGAAAGGGCATCCACTGCCTCGTCTCTTGGCACTTTGGCAAATGGGTTTGAAGTAAAATCAGACTGAAGGCAACCTTAGCTTCAGGTGTACAAAGCAGACCTAACACAAACTCGTGGCTTGGTACTGCAGCTGCTGGGAGAAAATGTCGCAGCCTGGAGCTGAACAATTTCAGAGCCCACCATTTATCCACAGACCCCGCTGCCTCCTCTGTATTTAGTTTCTTGACCCTCTTTTCTTCTTCCTATATATCCCCAAGTCTGCCACTTCGTCCCTTCTATTTGGAGAGCTTACGTTTTAGTGGCACTTCTATATTTGGCTTGACCACTTCCTGAGAGTGACAGCCTCTGGAGCCTGTACAACAGCTCAGGCAGCTGCTCTGCAAACAGCAAGGTGAAGCTACAGAAACAAAGAAAATGAATTCTGCCTTTGTTTTTATTTTAACAGTTGATGTCACATTTCTCTTCTTTTGAGACTGCTGGCCAGAACTATTTCCCAGCATTTTCACTGATAAAGCTATACTTGTACTTGCCTCAAAAAAAAAAAAAACCAGCAGGAGCCAACCCCTGCAAAAACCCTCCAGCCACAGGCAAGTCGGGCTCTCCTCCTCTGACTGCGGGGCCCTGCCTCAAAGGAGCCAGCATGTCTGTAGTATGAATGCAGGTGTTTGTTGAGAAATGCTTTCAATTCTCAGACCATGCGACATATTTTCCCACAGGATTACACATTATTGGCTAAATAAGAAGACTTTATCTAAGGGTTGTGCAGCAGTTTACAGGTCTAACTTGCTACAGGAACGTTCGCTATTTATCTTTTGACAGTTGAGGAGAAGAGCTATCCAAGTCCAACAACCTTTCCTTCTGAGTGAGGGACTTAAAAATAAGAAGCCAATTGGATATAAACAAGAAAAATTGGAATAAATAGATGATCAGAAAACAAAATTATTTATATCAAACTCATGATAACTGACAGGATATACTCCTAATGTGAATTATGTGTATTATAAATATACATAAGATATATATACATGTTTTATTTAAAATGTATCTCTTAGGACTTCTAGGACCAAATTGTGTGAAGCGTTCACACTGGCATCTCCAACTAAGCTAGAGGAGTTTATGCTCGGTGTGGGCAAAATGCTATATACAACTCAAAGAAAACCAGGTAGGCCACCGGGAATGAGGTAGGATTAGCTTTATCTTTATTCCCAGCTGTAATAAAAGCTATCTAAATTCTCCCACTAACCAGGAAGTTGGGGTGTTCACTACTATTTGCGGAAATTTCTGCTACTCTGATAAGAACACCAGGGGCATGTGCAGAAAAAAATTATTTCATGCTGATTGCTGAACTTGGGTAGTATATGAAATAACTGAGATCTAAGAGCACACATTTAGCAAGGAAAGTATGAACAGCAACAAGGAAAGGTGACATTATCTATTTACACCCAGTCCTGGGGAAGAAAAAGAATACGCAAATATGCAGTTAGAGACTGACTCATAGTGCACCTCCACAGGCAAGTTGGGCACATTTCCCAACTTCATACAACTTGTCAGCTTTACAGTCCCTCAGTACATTTTTATTATATATGTACACCTAACATATAAATATCAATACCACATTGCAAACTGTTTGTAAATTACTCTACAGGAGTTTTACAAGCACAAAATTGTAAACTGTAAGCAATAATGCATGTTCCGGCGAGCCTAGCTCATATTATCAAAAACTTTGGTGATAGAGCAGTCCGGACGTTATTTAAAGGATCTTAAATTTGCCAAATAATTTCAGTACTTAAACCTGGAAGTATAGTCTGCTGCTTGAAACAGCAAGTTTATTTGCTGCTGGAGATTAGATGTGTCAGGAACCAGCCTGTCCGCTAGCCTTGCACTCACCCATGGGTTTGCAGTTTGTGTTACACAATCGCCGTGTTTCTTTTCCTTTTGATTTTCACCAAGACACACCAGTGCATAGATTGATGTGAATAATTTGGGGGGGGGGGATGGGGCTGGTTCTCTCACATCTCTTCACAATATTTACTGCTCACTCACCCATCCAGAGGTATTTAATACGGACAAGCTCAGAAAGGTTGCTTGCTCCTCAAAACCACAAAAATTGCTGAGCTACTGCCAGGCTCCCCAGGGGGACAGAGGCTGTACTTCACAGGAATGGTTAAATGCCGTAACGCCTGCCAACAGCTGCTGGCTTGTCCCTGCCATCCCTCCATCCGTGGACCTGTGATTTTCATCCCCTGGGGCAGCCCTAGCTCCTGGCACCCAGCTCAGCACCTGCCTGGGGCTGCCTCCCAGAGAGGACAGGGGAAAGGCTGAGAGGGCAGAGGCAGAGAAGCTGCATAAAGTGACTTGTCTGAAAAGCTGGTGGAGGAAAAGGAAAAGTGGTGCCCTACGTAACTGCGGGTACCCGGGGTTTGGCAGTGGGGAGCGAGGACCAACCAGCACCAGTCCTAACCTGCCCGCCCTTGTTTCCATACCGTAGGTGGGAAGTGCGCATCCCCATGAGGAGAAGAAGATACTGCCACAAGGAAAGTAAGTAAAGAGGCTCCTCAAGCACCCTGGGGGTGGTGGGGCATGGCATGGGTGGGAGTGTGGGGGAGCCCTCCACCAGCACCCAGCATCGCTGCAGAGGCAGTCGGTGGGCACAGGCACTGCCACGGGCAGCAGCCATAACAAGGCATTTTGCATCCCAGCCGGGGGAAACCTCCTTGCATCCAGAGGGGGGTACCTGCTCTCTTGCTGCCCCACTGTGCTGGATTATTTGGGGCCTCTTTGGGTTTTTTGTTTCTGGAATGACGCAGCACAAGGGGGAGGTCGTCCCCTCCAGCCTCCTAAACCACAAGTGCCTTGGCCACCACCACGCAGCTGCCTCCTGCGATGGCGAACTCGGCCTTGTTATGTCACAGCCAGGCCCACAGGCTTGCAAGATCCCTAACCGCAGCGGGGGAGCACCCGCTCCACGGGGCGCCTGTGCTACACCCCTGCTTCTTCCCCTGCAAATGAGGTAGAGGGCTGCAAGAGGAAGGGGGCTGCCAGCACAACACACCCCACATTTGGTCACATGCCAGCCTCCGTTCCCCATATACAAAGCACAGTTTAGGACTTTTTCTAAACACACGTCAGTATGAGGTATTTTCCTAATAAAATAGTTTCTGCATATTAAATATGCAAATAGGGAAGAGTCACATAGTAGCTGGGATCACATGTGTTCACGTGAATCATGAGGTCTTGGTTTCGATTCAGACTTTTCCATCAGGGGGTAAAGCCATTCATGTAGGGATGGTATAACACTTTTACCACTTTCACAAGTTGCCGTATTTGCTTAGGGAGGAACAGCTTCTCGTTAGTCATGTACATCGGCAATTTCATGGCAGTGTCAAGGCAGCACAGTAATGTTTTAAAACACTGCAAGTTCTCTAAGATGGCAGCTTTAAAGCAATATTGAGAGACTGACATCTTTCCTTCACTCAGGCTGCAAAACAAGTACACTTAAAAACCCTGTTATCTTGGGCAAAAGTGAAAGCTCAGCTCTGATATTTTACAGGAGCAACCAATAGTTCAATCAACCTGGTAACAAGAACCAGCTAGGCAGCTAAAAATAAAGCTGTGAGAAAGGATGATGCAGACAACAACCCCCTACCATTTAGATGCTTACGGGACAGAGCGCCAAATTCCCAGAAAAGCCCAAGCCCGCCGAACCCATGTGCACAAACCCCCAGTGCACACTTGGGGATGTGGCACATTGTATTGGGCCCGGCTGAGATGGAGTTAATTTTCCCCATAGCAGCCCTCACAGTGCTGTGCTTTGTATTGGTAGCTAGAAAGGTGTTGATAATACAGCAGTGTTTTGGCTACTGCGGAGCAGCGCTCACACAGCATCAAGGCTGTGTCCCCAACATTTCCTCCCCCCACCAGTAGGCTGGGGGTGGGCAAGATCTTGGGAGGGGACACAGCCAGGACAGCTGACCCAAACTGACCAAAGGGATATTCCATACCATATGACATCTACTCAGCAATAAAAGCTAAGAGAAAGGAGGAGGAGGTGGTGGTGGGGGGCATTTGTTATTTACAACGTTTGTCTTTGGGAGCAACCGCTACGCATACTGAAGCCCTACTTCCCAGGAAGTGGCCGGACATCGCCTGCTGATGAGAAGTAGAGAATAAAATCTTTGTTTTCCTTTTGCTTCCGCACGCGGCCTTTGCTTTTGCTTTTATTAAACTGCCTTTATCTTGGCCTATGAGGGGTTTTTTTTCCCCCATCTCTTTTCCTCCCCCTGCCCTGTCCTGCTGAGGAGGGGGAGTGATAGAGCGGCTTGGTGGCACCTGGCGTCCAGCCAGGGTCAACCCACCACACACATCACGTAGTGCCTCTGCACCCCAGTGCCCAGCCAGACATCCCAGGCAGAATTAAGGCTGCATTGGCCATCAAGCTGAAATACTGTCAGAGAGCAAGCAAGCAAGAATAGCCGTTTCTAAGAGAGACATGTAAAACTGATTTCAATTAAGTTTAAAAAAAAAAAAAAAAAAAAAAAAACCAACAAGGCCGCAAATCTAGGTTTTATTAAGGTTGATGAGCAGTGCTGCATGACATAAGTGTGTGTTAAAATAGAGAAAAGATAAATCTTGAAACGCCATCAGGTTTATTTAGCCCTCAGAAAGTCAACCCTTTCCCCAACTACTGTCACACTAGGTCATGCTTTTGCACATCTTGTGCTCAGTCTGTAGCTAAGTCTGAGTAAATCCTGTGCTGCAGAAAGTCCTTGTGTCCTGTCACTGCACCAAAGAATGACAACCACATGTGTTTTCTTTCTCTTTCCCCAGCACAGACCTACAGCCGTCCACCAAGTACTGACAAGGTAATGACTAAAAGTGAATGCTGCCTTCCAGGGCAATTGAGTCCCAAACATCCATGTGTCAGAAAGACCAGTTGTCCATCACATTCCCACAGGAGAGACAAAAACTCATAATCAGGGTATTTGCTTGGGATGCAGAAAAACATCAGTTTAAGCCTACATACCAAATAAATGTATGTACATAAACTATAACAATGATACGCAGCCCCACTCTTGGGCAGCTGGTGGCCAAACAGACCGCAGCACTCGCTTGGAATTTCAGAGGCTGTGTAACGCTGCCTGGCCTGAATCAGGCAATTCAGGAGGCTGTACCTGTGTGTCCTAGGTGAGCGTCCCCAGTCACTGGGCAATTTATGGCTGTGGGGGTACTTCTCTTTCCTCCTCCTCCTTCCCTTCTCCCCTCAGCTTTCTGGTGGTCAGCATAACCTCTCTTGCCTATAGTTCCATCAAAACTGGCATGTTTCCACAAAAAAGTTTCGGTTTCAGCATGACATCTTTTAATAAAAAGCCATTTAACTGGACTATTGCCAACTAGCTCTAGTAATAAAGAGAAGTCTTCAGTTGAAAGACAAAGGCAGATTTAATACTTGGAGGCTTAAAAGGTTTTGGTTGATCTTCCCATTGTAAAAAAAATAGCAGATGTCTCAATGAATGGTTAAGTATCTGTTGGAACAGAATAAGGTTTCCCTTTCCCATGTCCCACTGACTCTAGAAGGAGGAAGAAAAGCCCAAAAATATGCAGTGTCAGATTGAACATTTAGTTTCTTATAAACCAGAATGGATCAAATGGATGTACTGCAGGGGAGGACATGCAGGAAAGACTGGCATGATTAACACATTGCCCAGTCCGTCTTACTTCCCTGTTTTGACATTAGATTCAGGAGCTCTGGCAATGCACCCCAAGGTAATTTAAGAGGTAACTACATAACTTGGTGTGTGCCCTGCTCTTTTGCCCAAACTCATCGTCCTGGAGGCAAGGGATGGCAGGGGTGGGGGAAGCAGCCACTTCTCACCAGATACACTTCCCAGTCTCCTGTACTCCTTCATTTGTGTTAATACACTGGGCTCCGAGAGGCAGCAGCTGAGTACCTGTGGTTTGGTACCTCTGCTTTGTAAACAGTTCAGTTTAGCAGAGAGTGAGTGAAGTTGCCTCTTGAGTCGCCAATGACAAATGATCACCAGAAGCCCTATGTACTGCAGAACAAAGAGCTGCCTTTTAGCAGCCCAACTTGGTTATATTTTTTTTTATCAAGATGACATCAGTAAAACAAAAGTTAGTGCCCAGCCAATATGTGGGTGTTTAGCAGAAAATTTTGAAGAAAGTGGGCAAGATGACAGAAAACGGTGTGATTAAATGAGCTCATCATTTGTACATGTAAGCGTGGGGTGGACTGTGGGGGAAGAGAAGAGGAGGGGGTGGAAGTGTAATGGGGAACCTGCCAAGTAGCTGTTTAGTTTTGAGAGTTTTTGGTCCCAAGTAAAAGTCCCAGAGTGTAGTTTGAAGACAGTCCTGGGAGGGCTGTTAGTGCAGTAGGAGAGACAACTTCTGACCATTAAACTTGGCCTACGAATAATGAAAGACTCAAACAAACCCTCAAGAGTCTTCATGCTTGGTCCTCCTGCACTGTCAGTATGTGGGACAAATCACTCCACCTCTTCACTTCAGTCTCCCCCCTGATAAGAGAAGGTCGATGATAAGTGTCTTTTGAAACTTGTAGACTGGAAGGATTCTGGAAAATGTGGTTATGAGCAAGTCTTGGGTAAACCTATACGTTGGAAGGGACAAGAGGCACTCCAGACTTCACTCAGTGGATTTAGAGCCAGCCACTCATGAAAATAAAAAGCCTAACTGTTCTCATTTCACAGGCACATTAGGAGAAATACTGCTGCCCTCCCATTTCTTTGCAATAGTGACTAGGGGAGGAGAGAGCCATGCCCCTGCAGATAGCTAGGGAATTGCTTTTCTTAAGCAAGTCCATCCTGATTGTTCTGCTCCTTAAAACTTCTGGAATTTCTACATATAAAAATTGTGTAAAGCCTCAAATCAAAACTCAGGAATTATTTTCAGTGAAGTGTCCTCAAAGGCAGGAGATCTTTCACACCAAGCAGAATCTAAACAGACAAAATGATTTATATAAGCTGGGAAAATCCAAGACAGATTCTGTAGGAGTTAGGTTCTAACAACTATTTCTCACTTCTAGGTTTGAAAAATAAAACAGAACTCTTTGGGTTTATTAACCTGTGGAGCAGAGACCTCCATTCCACTTACAGAGTACGAAAGGTAGCTACAAATGTCAGCATGAACTCAGCAACACCCACTTAAAATACTACTACTACTGCAGACAATAGAGGATGACACTATAAAGCCCGTACTTACTCATTGTCTTTATTAGCCAGTGGGTTCAAATCAAGAGCATCAGGGCAATCAAATTTTTAACTTCTGGCTCCTAGTACTTCATCAGTTCACATCGTCCCTTCAGAATTAATGAGTCATCCTGCTAGCTATTTAGATGCACAACCACCCACGACCCATTAGCAAACACCTTCAAGAGGCAAAAGGAAGGACAAGTCTAAACAGAGTTGGGAAGGCATTTACCCACACAATCTTACCTCCTCCTTCATTAATGGCTCTTCCTTCTCCTCCTTCTGTTTTTGAGGAGAGCATTAGACAAGGACTGCCAGGGAGGGGGTTAGCCATCACTACATCTTCGCTGAGGCCAGGGCCCCTTCCAGGACAACATGACTCCTGCACACACACACTTAGGGTCTCAGTTGACTCCCACACCCTACGGTCTCTCTGGCAGCTGGCCATGACTCCCCTGGCCCTCTCTTTATTCCCCTACTTTCTCATGCTTTTTGCTCTGCAAATCACCATGTTCCCTCCCTTTAGTTCCTCCCGTAAACTTCCCATAATAAGTCTTGTGTAAACCCCAAATGCTCTCCCCTCACATGCATGAATAATACGTCCCATACCTTCAGTAAGTTCCCCTCCACCCCCATCTGTAAGGTGATTCCGAGAGCTGCTCCCATTCACTCATTGGGTAGATGTCACCCTGGGACCACCAGGACGATGGCTCTCCTGGGACAGCCGTCGGGGGAGCCGGGACAAGGGCTGATTCGGGTTCCCCTACCTGCCTTTGTGCTACTGTGCTCCCTCATGTGTGTGGTGATGAGCTTTTTGTTACGTAACCTACCACTAAGTGCTATCAATCTCAGAACAAGAGTCAGGCCTTCACCCTCCACCTGCACCAGGCATGCACGTGTTGTTGGGTGCTCCTGGTGTCCAGCCACAGCCTCTACAGTAGAGGAATGACTGCGGATTTAGAAACTGTTCTGGGTACTATGTACATTGGTCGACACCACTGCATGAGCACACAGGCTATACCAGATTCGTTCACATTGCAAACTTCTTCAGGCTACAATCACGTTGAAGCTTCTCTCTCTCTCTTTCTCTCCCCCTCTCAGGAACATTTTGCCAGAAAAGAGTCTATGAATTCCAGTGAACTGTGGTACTCTACTGTTAGCCACAACGTAAAACCTGAAGCCTCTGTGATTAACACCAATAATCAGACAGAATACACAGTTGTCAACGTGCCCAAGAGGAAGGAAAATATTGCCAGCGCTGAAGAGCACAGTGATTATGATTACGTCCTGATGATAACTTAGAAAGGGACACTTTCTGCTCCCAAGGCACTATTTTACTTGAATGTTTAAACCAGCAGTATGCAGCCTTGCTAACCATCCTGTCTCTGCTGTCAGGTCTTCAAGCAAACATCTCTCTCATGTTACTGAGCTTACTCATTAGGACACATCTGCTAGGCATTTCCAATGAGACAAATCTGTCCATGAAAAGGTGATCACAGAAAGAGACATGGACAGGGTACAGGACTTGACGATTAAACCGAGAGGAATCAGTAGCAACTGCCATTGTAAGACAATGTTTCTCTATAGAAAATTAGGTGCTTCATTACTAGAAACAACTGAGGCTGCACATTTTTCTGGACTTTTACAGTACTTTTTTTTTTTAAAAAGGGGTCTTACAGAACTNTGGGGGGGTGGGGTTGTTTTTTAAATGAAAGCATAGACCCTGTGTTACGTGCGCTTACTCTTTTCCAAAGTTTCTCTGGCTTGCTTGATATATTCCATTATTATATAATTATATACATTATATAATGTACAGTCTCGATAAATAACTCATTTCTCACATTGCCCCCCCTTAATGTAATACTACTTATCTTAGAGTGAAGTCTTAATGAAGTTGGAATTAAATAAAAAAAAGTGACAAACTGCATGCAAAACAAAGATTCCAGCCACTTAGAAGACTATGAAATAGGTGGTAACTGCACACCTCTCAGTAGAAGATTCCCGGGAGTTACCTCCGTGACACAACGTCTCCAGCTCACTCCTGCTGGAGTCTCAGATTTGGCTCTCTGCCATGCCAGAACATAACCTCCCCATAACCTCTCTGCAAGCAGCCTTTCTGGACATGCGCTTGGGACTGAAACCAGTTATTCAACTGTTCACAAGAGCTCATAAAGTGATTATGTGCCTGTGTTCTTAAGTGTGGTTTTTTTGCTCCCTCTATTTTTGTAATAAAACAATTTGGAAGAAAATGTTGAACAGTTTTCCTGATTTTAAATCTTCCTTTGTATGTGATTGCTGGCTTCAGCCCTGGCTTTACTGTGTAGCGCCTTTGCGATTCCCACCTGCAGTTTCAGTGCCCGGGGCAGTCCGACACGTGAATGTTTGCATGCAGCAGTGGATAGACTGACTGCTAGCATGGTGCAGGCAGCACTCTGCAGGTACCGCTGCAGTGACAGGCAGCTGAATCTGCCCAAAATTTGTACTGGCTGCTGTGGCTACACAGATGACTGCCTGCCATGGGATTTTAAAGGGCTGGTTGTACACTCCACAAGCTGAATTACCAGAACTATCTTTTCTCTTCCTTTTTAACAATGTCTCAGTTGCCTCAGTCATTGGAGTATTACCCACACTCCTTCTATTAAAATTAACATTTAGCATTCACACAAAGTATCAAACTTGATTAAATAATTTGTTGCCACACTGCTCTGTCCCTAATGCATGAGGTCATAATTAATTCACTTAGTTATTTTCTTTTACATGATCAAGATATACAACCAGAAACCACTTTTTGTTGTTTTTTGACACTTCCTTCTATGAGAGTTCAAAGCTTGACTGGAGGTAGACTTTAAAGTCAGAGACTTTCTGTCGAATATCACAACACCTTGCTACAAATCCACCTCCTCCTTTGCTGTAAATTGCTGGGGTAAAGGTACTGGGGCAGAGGAGGATGGCTGGAAAAAAAAAAAGAATGCTTGGCTCCTTTTTTCTGTTGACTCTTAATGCACATAGGGGTATCACCATAAAGAAGCATAATCATTATATTATTTTTCAGTTCTTAGAAACAGAATCAAAATAAAGAAGTGTTCAAGGGCAGGTTCAGTCATCTTAGTAAATAAGACCAAGCAGCGTCTCAAAGGCAAATTATTTCTTTGCTGCTGGTATTTTCATAGCCTGCTACTTTTGGGACAAGCCATACAAACCATGAATTTTATCCTTCCCCAGTGTAAGAATCAGAAGGAATATCTCTTCTAGTTGTATGCTGCATAGAACATTGCATCAAGAGAAGTTATGGTTCTTACAGCCAACGCTACATCTTACAAATCAAGATGGGGTCAGAATTAGCCACAAATATGAGAGCCATGTGAACTACTAATTTGGTCCAGGCTGTTTCCCCAGCTCAGGTAAAACTCAAGCAACAACAAATACAGGTTTCAGTGTACGGCTCAGTCAGACAGATGCTTCATACAGCTCTCAGCATTTAGAATTCCGATGGTTATTTTCCAACTCAAACAGCTGAAAGACTGGAGCTGCTGAAGAATGAACACAATCACTTTAAGAGTAAAAATAAATAATTTAATGTAGGGTAAAATTGTCAGATTGCTCCTTAAATAAACCAGTAATATTAGAAAAAAGAGAAACACAATTTCCCATGAGATATTACTCACAATACAAAAGGTTTCTTGAAATAAATTTGTCTATCCAACAGTACTAACATTTATACTGGCTATAAACAAATGACAAGAAGGTATACTTCACTAACATGGTAGTGAATCTGTTCCATTTCACGTAAAGTTAATGCTTAATTTTTACTTTTCATGTTATAGCCAGTTATTGGCTATAAATCTCATGCCACGCTGGCCTACATGGTCTGTTTCAGCGCCTTCCTCTTGGCATTGGTCCATCTCATCTGATCTCCTGTCAACAAGAACAACTATTTGCTGCCTTATTAAGGCAAATATCTTGCATCTGCTCTTTTTTATCCCCACTGCTGGGAGAGGGACTATAATTAAGGGTATAGACTAGTTTCTCTTTGAATTTACAAATACGGGTCAAATAGCTGTCTATTCACTAGCACCAGTAGCACACAGCTAATTTGACCCTTGAAAGATTCCTGTGGCATTCAGATGCATTAGTGAACAAGACATGTTTCTTCCCGATGTTTCTTTCTTCATTTCTATTTCACATGACAGAAGAGAAAAATAGAGCAGATACCACCTTATCCAGGAAGACTATAGGATGATCAAGGGAATGATGAGAGTTGAAGCTCACTTAAGAAACTAGTATGAAGGTCTTGCATGTAATTAAAGAAAATAGAGAGGATATTTAAGTTTTCAGGCTGTTTTATGAGGAAAGAACAACGGGGAAGCATGGCATATGAAATTAGGAGGGAAAAAAGTAACAGACATGAGCATGGGTGGAAGTGAGCATTAAGGATGAAGTTGTGCAGATAGTTTTGGATAAGCCAAGAGAAGAGGAAAGAAGCCATGTGCAAGATTGCTTTTAAAGCTTGTGCACGGAATTCAGATTTAATTGTAAGGCAAGACAAAACAGAGACTTCAAAGTCAACAGAGCATGCATCAGACAAGATACATGACTTTCACAAGAGTGAAATGGATTATTGAGATATCAGGACAACAATAAAGAAGGAGGTAGCAGTGTTATAAGAGTAAAACACTGTTATAAATATAGCACATTTTCCATTAACAATATTGCATCACAGGCAGTGTTTACAGGACAACATCTTTAGAAGTGTTTCTACCTAATGAATAGCTCCCTATCCTGGGATTACTAATAGATAGGAGAAGGCCATCCCTTCCAGGCGGTGAGGAAGATGAGGAGTCTTTCCATCACTTCTCTGAAAGTTAAAACAGTACATTATTAACATTAAAATGAAACTTTGGTTAGACATTTCAGCATATTCTTTCTTGTCCCCTTTACATTGCATTTTCTATGAATCCTGTCAATATATAAGGAACAAAATGATACTGAGAATTGGAACTCATGACTTGTTGCTCTCTTGTCCCTTGATAAGAGTACTAAGAAAAATCAATATGAGATAATCGTACATCTTACTCAGGTACACTATATGGTGATGTGTTAGCCTAGAATTATTCTGAAAGCACGTAGGTGTGGCTCAGTAAGTTGGGGGTGAGTGGAAGCAGCTCCAGGCTTTGTTTTCAGTAAAGGTGCAAAGCTCATAGGACTCATACTGACGTTTCAATCAAGACAAATCTAAATGCATTGGAATCACTACCTAGTCACTGGTAGTCATTGGAATCGCTACCTAGAAAACCTGGAAGAATGAGCATTTAGTTTCTTTAAAAGGTATCTCTGTGCATAATAAATTTTCCCCCAAAACTCCAAAAAGACAAAAATCAGGAGGCTTTTTCATCCTTGACTGTGGAAAAAAAATCAAAAGTTCAGTCCCAAATGACATACCCTGTTTTACTTGGATTAAAATTCATTTTATAAACATTCAAATATGAATATACGATAAGGAGAAATATTTTTAATTATTTGGTTCCCTGTTATGGTACAAACACATATGAGGATATTTCCTTTGTACACATAAAACGCAAGAGGAGATCTGCAAAGTTTGGTTGGTGTCCATAGTTAACCAGTCTCATCACTACTCCCCTTCTCATCAGAGGACTAAACAGCGAATCCTAAGTTATAAGCTAAGCATAGCAAGACTTTCTTGAAAACTGAATATTTTACAGTTTTCTTAATACTGTTGTGCAAAATATATTTATTGACAAATATCAACATCTTTCCAGAAAGATTTTCCTCCTTTCAAGTAAATACTTCTGCTCTTTGTAAAGAAACAGTCTCTCTAATGTATAGCACTTACATGTTAATGTGAGAGAAGTCGGGTCAAGCTGTAACCTGTTACATTCAGATGTCCCAGGATTAAAAGTATCATCTTCATCATAAATATTTTGACGTAAAACATTCCTTATAAAATCTGGGTTCATTGTGTTTTCCACAAACCCCTCTGTTGATGGCGGTACAGAAAACTCTAGCCGATAAAATACAGTGGAGCTTTCATTACTGAAAAACAAAGCCAAGTATGAATGCTTTCAAGTCCCCACTGGATCTTTTCTTTTCTGAGAAGACTGACTTTTCATATCAATGTTGGCGTGGATTTTTTTTTTAACTTGTTCTAAAGAAAAGAATTATAAAAGAAAACTGCCATCAAAGATTCCAGTTTCCTTCTCCCCCTCCCTTCTCAGAGCCGCCCTTGACACTGACAGAAACTGGGCACATACTGAAAGCCAACCTGAGACATGTTTTCAAATGCACAAAGAGCAATTGGACGTGTCCTAATGGGGTGAGGTTTTCAGCACTCGTGTTTCACAAGTACATAACAATAAGAGGCGCTGCAATATCTCATGCATAGGTTAGCTGAGAACCTGGAGAGAGATTTGCTCTCCTGCTAGCGGTACCTGGGGCCACCCTGCTGTGCTCCTAACTCAGCTCTGAAGCAGATTATGCAAACCACCAAACTGGAGTCCATCTCTGGAGACTTCAGTATTTATGGTCTACCAAATCAACTGACTACGATTCGACAGTTATATTTTGTACTCACAGAATTTAAAACATCAAAAAAGTAGTTGGATGGAGGAAAAGAAAAGGAGACACACAGAGAGAGACAAAGAGGCAGAAAGAGACACACACACAGAGGCAGAGAGAGGCACACAGAGAGAGAGAGAGAGAGAGATCAGCTAGTCAATATGTATGCAGAACTACAGCTTTGTACTTAATGGTGAAATCACAATTTTTACCTGTAAGGTTAAGGAGCTACAGCTCACTCATTGAACAGAGCCAGGGTGCCCAAGGCTGGCAGCGCGGGGGAGCACATTCCCCAGAGTGCCCTCAGGACTGCCCCTTACTGCAGCTCAAGGGGACTCTTCCTCTGTCCTTGCTCTCTCAAGGGTCTTGGGACTTTGCAAATCTACTTCCCTTTATTTTCTCCTGTCGTTCTAATCCCTTTTGTAACAGTGTTTTTTTTGAAGTCCTAGGGGAAGCACTCTGACTGCCTTCCCTTGCACCTCTGCTATCTCTCCATGGCAGGACCATGCTGCAGCTGATCTTTCCAGCCCCACTTTTCCCTCTGTTGCTCAGCCTCTCTTCTGTTGTAAATCTGTGGTACCTCCATAGATCAAAACTTTACAGTCTCAAACACAGTAAACTCCTTAGCCTTCCTCCAGTGCCAGTTTCTGCCAAGAGTAAGATCCTCCCCCATTGCAGCTTGAAGCATTCTGTTGCCTCTGCAAGGCAGGCCTGGATGCTTTTCCCCCTCTTCGCACCACTGCTACTCTTCTGGCTCCACCTGCCTTCGGTGGCTGAGCTTCTTACATGTGTGTGTCTCCCACCCAGGCTAGCCTAGCCTCCACTCTGCCACCTGCTCTGCCTTGCTCCTGTTCCACCAGTCTCTCCAACATGCTACGGCTTTGAGATTTGCTCCTGTTGTCCAAAATAAAGTGAGGGGGAAAAGTGGTCCAAACAAACCAGCAATACAATATTACTGTTTTGGCTCTCAGGACTTGTATGTCCCTGTTGCCTTTAGCCCTTTGGGGAACAAAACAGCTCTTCCCTCCCCATGAACCCTGTTTTATTTATGTAAGGCTGTTTAAGCCATGTCAATCTCAAGTGGTTCCAGCAGCTCATTTTCTTTTAATAAATATCCTTGAATATGTTTATTAAGTGCTGCACCTGGAACCAAGGGCAACAGAGATGATACTTAACAGCAACAAAATGTTACTGTCATTATATATTATTGGCAGCACTTGCCATTTACACCAGAGGATGCTTCAACTGGTTTTGACTACCTATATATGCCACTTCCTCCCAAACAACCTATTTTTCACAGATTTAAATGTTGTGCATATTTACATAGGCACTTGTATGTCTCTTCAAAAGCCTAGAATTTTCAGATAATTTTGGTGACAGCAGTTGCTTACCTGAAATAAACCACCTGAGCTGACCTAAAGTAGCGTCCTAGAGCTGGAGATGAACTGTAGACATCTGTTAACTTGGAGAGAAAAAAGAAAAGAAAATATTTATTGTATTCACTCTCTCTTTTCCCCATAAAAGAAAGTACAGCAAATCATTCTTACAGGTGTTTCAAGGGGCATAAATACAGGTGCTGATGGACAAATATCAGCAAATATCTGCCCTGGAAAAGGTACACAATCCCTTTAAGCTTGACAGACAAGTTAATCTGTGTGTTTGAGTGATTATCATATTACCTTAACACAATGGAGGGTGAACTACAAGTATGTGCTCATGTTGCCACATGCAATTTCTGTTGTTTGGCTTGGGTTTTTATTAGTACCAGAAAGCTGTTCTACTCTTACTTGGTAGAGGGAAGAGTCTCTCTACTAAGACTCCCTTTCCACAGTAAGTCTAAATCAGTGCTGCCATGCCTGCTGAGCTTATTTCAGCCGTAACTTAGAGCTGTGATGGCTCAATGGAAATGGCAGCTATAAACCCAGGCTGTCATTATGTACTTGCAGGAGAATGCAACACACAGGATTTTTAGCCAGCACTGGGTTTAGATGACCTTCACAGGCCCCTCCTAACCTAAATTATTCAATGATTCTATGAAAAAGGTGAAGACTATGTCCCAATCATTACTCAAATCTGGGAAACAAATCAGGTGCTTTTTTTTTTTTTTTTTTAATAAATCAATGTAAACTGCTTGTGTGCTTAAAAGCAGACAATTATTTTTTCTAGATCAGGACAAAATTATACTATAAAATTCTTCTAGAAAAAGTACAACTCAGAATTTTTTGTGAACTTGCAAATGACTGAGTTGCTACACAGAGAAACAGAAACTTCTTAAAAGGGAAAACACTGAATCTATGTTACAAGCAGAATCAGCTTTGCCAAGAACCACATCAACACATACCCTCTTAGTAATGTCTTCAGAGAAAAGGTGTGGGAGACCACACATTAACTCCAACGTTCCTGAAAAATTGCGACAATTTCCACTATTTAGTAGTGCATCAGGATCCCAATAGTCATCCTCATCTGTGTAAACATCTAATATTCAAAAGGAGATAGAAAGGGAAGGAAAAAGTTCCAGTTAGCAGAAGTATTGAAAAAAAACCCCTCTTGGTTTTCTCCAGGGTGGTTTTCTCACAAATTTCCTAGGTAATGACCGACTGGGAGTGACAGAAAGAAAGTGCAAGTCACCTGAAGAAAAGTGACAGCACGTGGAAGTCACCTGCCCCCATTAGTGAAAGTCAGCTGCTTTGGGAGACTGACGGGCACTGACACCACACGAGGGGACATAAGCGATCCATTGCACTTGTTGCAATGTTACAAGCATCATTTCCATCCTCATCCCTGACTCTGTTCTCATAACATTTTCTCACTTAGCTACAAACTGGAATTGCCATCTGATCAGGATAAAAGTTGCTTGCTGCCTGCTAAAATAAAAGCGTTCATATCCACTACTCAACACACCACCCTCGGCAGTCAGCATCCCAGTCCCTTCAGCAGTTTACAGGAAGAGTTTAAAGGGTGCTACTGTTCAATTTGTGTTATATTAGGTTGTACATATTGTACATTTTTATTAGAGGATGAACTGAGAGTGAGATACTTACTAGAATAAAGAATTAGGCTGATGAGAATGACCAGGAAGAATACTAGAAAAACTGTAGTTATAACCATCCACAGTTTACACTTCCAGAAAACTACATTCCCACATGATTTCCAGTGATCTTTCTCCTAGTTACAAAAGGAAGGGGCATGTTGATTAATGAAATAAGGCAGCAAAAAATATTTAAGCTAGTCTCTACCGTAACATGTAGAAACAAAGAACCCACATAGATGGGAGAGTCTCATTGGTAAGCAAAGCCCTACACCAGGGGTTCCCACTGTCAGGTACTGCTGCAGGTGGGAACGTAGACCTGCAGAAGGCAAAGGACATTCACAGGCAGGCTATTACTTGAAAGAGATGTATCATTCCCCATTTGTGCAGAATTTCCAATTTCTGAATTGCCCATAAAGCTAAGGGGCTACAAAGGTGCTTTTATGGTTTCCAGTTCTTTTTTTTAAACTACATAATTTGATTTGCATGTTCCACAAGCTGTCCTTTTAATGTTTGCCATCTCTCCCCAACCAAAAAGGTCTCTGTGGAGGAATTTCCAAAATCATTCACCTCTGCAACGTTGATGATATCAGTCTGCATAGCTCCTGGATGCCAGCACCCAAAGCAAGTGGATGGCTATTCATTAGATACTATTGCATTAAAGAACACTGTAAAATAATAGAGACTTTTACAGCTGACTCCCTTTTGCTTCAGAAGATTGGAAATTTGAAGGCTGTTGAGTACAGAAAGTTTATTACAAATGTCACCTGTTCTAGATCACAAGGAAACTCTCTTCAAAGAAATTGTGCACGTGTGCACATTCATATAGGAGAGAAAGGAGAGAGAGCACAATACCTGCCTTTCATTTAATTTTTAATAAGATTTGAGACTATAGCAGAAGTCAGTGTTTTATTAGTTATCCCAGCAGTACTAATATTAAAAAAAAAAAAAAAAAAAGGTTAGGTGATATAGCAAAACATATTAAAAAACCTCCACCTATTTTGTTCCACAGCCAGAAGATTGAAGGAAGGGCATGAATTCAGAAGAAAGTAGACCATGCTGCCTTTTAAATTCCTCCTCCTCCCATCCACCATAAACCCAGCTGTAAACTCCATGTCCTTTTTGACATCAGTACCAAGTGAGGAAAAGCACATGCTGTAGGTTGTCTGGGCCACACACGTGCAGGTTGGCAGGAACTAGCTGCTGGCTGGAGGCACTAACCCAGGTTACCTTCCTTTACTTTTTAAACTTTTTAAGAACCCAACATAAAAGAAAGCCTTCTTTGGCCTGTCAGAATTTAACTGACATCCACCAGCTGGCTTAAAGCTTCTTTGGGGGTGCCAGATGAACAGGGGGAGAAAACAGACACCCACAGAAAGATCTTACAAGAGTCATTTCTCCAGGAGCGGGGCAGAGAAAGGGATAGCGCTCTCTGCAGACACCCCTGCATGCAGAACTTTGCTTTGGTGGAGAACGAAGTGCAAAGGCTGAATATGCTTTCACTTACATCATGCTTCCAGGTGTAATCATGTTTACATATATATTTTTTATTTTCTTTTTAAAATGTATTAGAAGAAAGAAGCTTCAGTTTAATACTTGACACTAGCATATCATTTTGTATCTGAAAAAAGAAAAAAAGCCAGTAACTACTGCCTAGAATACAACTATGAAATCAGACATAGTAATATTGGTTGAGACAGACAGTTACCAAGCCCAAGTTTCAATTGAGCCACATAGTTAGACCATCACAAAATGGCACAGCAAACTGGCCTGATCTCAAGCAAACATTTGGCTCCCCAACTATCCCCTCTCAGCTGGGCCAACACCCTCTGGACATTACTCATATATATCACAAGACTGCTGGGAGGGAGCAGCAGCAGAGAAAATCTCTCCCCGGTGGGCAGGGCAGTTCTTCTGATTAACCTGCCACCTGAACAGGAAGCAGAGCATGGCAATTTTCCAGCGGTCCCTATAGGATAGGAAGCCAATTGCCAGAATCAGCAGAAACAGAGTCCAAATGAAAACTCAGTTCTGGGAAGGGGAAGGCTAAAGAGAAACTTAAGGGTAAAGTTTCTCAAGATAGCCAAGCAGATCTAGCTCACCCCTGCCTCTCCTCCACACTCTGCTGTTCCTCTTTGCACGTCCCTAGAATTTGTCTGACCCTGCAGCAAGCTGTTTCAGCTTACCAGACCAGAGGACAAGTAACTGGCCCCTGACATAGTAGAGTAAGTGGGGGTTTTGCCTAGCCAGTGGAATGAATCAGCCCACAGAGATGATCAGCAGGGCTCACACAAGGAAGCAGTCGCTGTCGCTCAGCCAGGAGCAGGAAGGGAGGGGTGGCATGACTAATACAGACAAGCTCTCGGGAGGGCTCAGCCGTCCCTACAGAAAAGTGGGAAACTTCTTAGCTCTGCCACAGATACTCCCTCTGCTCTTGAGTAAGTAATGAAAATCATTGTACAACAGTCACCTGTGAGGATATATTACTCCTCTGCCAGCATTAGTCTGTTCCATAGCTTTAAACTAAATGAGCTGCCTCCCTCAGGACTCACATATTGGTCTCAAATGAGGCTTTGGGGCACTCTACTCATACAAATTCATAATTGTTAGCAACCGCAAATTACTCAAAGACAGAAAGAGAGAGAATCCAGCAGAGTTTGTTGCAGGACATCCTATTCTTGTTTTGGCAACACTGTTTTCTGATTAATCTGTTCTGAAATAAAGCCTGTTTTTAATATGGGTTTCAACTTTTCTCCTTTCTGGTTTTGAGCCCAATCCTGATGACAGCACATGAAAAGAGAAAGCAAAACTCAGAGTACCAATTACAACTTCATTTCCCAAGTTAAAATTCACAAACATCCAAGCACCAAAAAAAAAAAAAGCTTAAAATCCCACTCCAATATTAGAATACTTCATTGAGAAGAAGAAGAAAAGAAATATGTTTAACAGGTTTTCAGCCTTTACTTTCAAGTGAATAACCTTCCCCTCTCCCTCAAATGGCAAATTAAACCACCCTTACAAGATGTTCCTGCAAAGTGTCATTTCTCTCGCTGTGTGGTATTTTCCCCAACAGCAAGCACAAAATGAGCAAGCAAAATTCCTACCTTTCTTGTTTGGGTATTTAGAGGCTTGTCATGATCAGCCTCACTTTCCTCCACATTATCTTCTTGTAATTCAATAATCTCATGCTCCTGACCAGAGCTTTGCCTTTTCATAGCTTCTGTCTCTGCACGAGGACCTCTGTCTCTGAAGCAAGCACAGAGACAACTCATTTCCTTCTGGTTTCAGCAGCAGTTCTGGTATGAGGCTGGAGACAGTAAGAGTGAGAGCTGGGATAGTTTCCACAGGAGTGATCTCAAAACACTGATAAATGGGGGGAATTCCTTGAAAGGACAAATAATGTCGTCTGCACTGGCTACAGAGAAACGGGAGACGGAGGAACTATCGATTTGCCTAGTCGCCAGAACTACAGCCCTCAGCTGTGCAATACTAGGTTTTCCAGTTTGTCTACCTTACTGTACCAGCCCTTGACAAGCACAAGCAGGTGACTAAACCTTCAGCAACGTTGTCATTTGCTGGGGCAATTTTGAAAGTTGCCGAATTGCTTTCCCTGCTGCTGTCAGCCGAAACAGCAAAATACTATTGCTGTTATCCGTGCAGATAAACAAACAGATGTGGTTCTGAACAGCATAAGCCGAGTAAAGGATCACATAGCTCGTGGTTTGGTTAGGCTGTGAAGGGAACTTATAATATCCATCAACACTTCTATTTTTAGTCTCCCTGTATAGTCAATAAAGAAATGAACGCTACTCGCCTTTGTGCGGTGAATTGTCCTCTCTCTAGCTGTTATGTAGCCTAAAACGACGTTTAGTGCTGAAGATCCATTTATGTCTATTCACATACTATCCAACCTAAACATGAGAAGCTGCTTCCATGTAAAAAACCAAAAGGACAAATCTGAAGAGAGGAGGAAGGTGGCCTTCAATTTCAACCTGTGCTCTACAGGGTATACTTTTATGAAGTAAATTACCATGTGAGTTGAGATCTGGTCTGCACTAGCTTCCCACATGAACTCTCCCGTGCTACTTATAGTCACTCATAACAACTTATTGCAGCCGGGGGCTGATTCCTCCCCCCACTGCCCCAGTATCCTTCATCCTACCTCCTCTCATTTCTCCTGTTCTGCCTCCATCCTTGTGTTTCTCCTTCCTCCCCACAGAGCACCTCTCTCCCTTCTGGATCAAAAGGGTTGGGCAGGCAGCCAGTAACTGTACTCTTGCTCACCCTCTTGTCCCAGGACAGAGAGGACCATGCGTTAAGAGGAAAACAAAGCCTCTTTCTCCAACTCCCTCCCCCTTGCTGGCTGAGCATCCACTCACAGCACTGCTCCTTCTTTTTCTTGTCAAATGCTGAGAATGTTTTTCCTCCCCCCAGATTTTCCCATTGTGCAACTCATCTGGCTACTGATGCCTGGAGCATCGCCAGGGGTTCAGATTCCTGATGTAATGTCACAGCCATCCCGGCAAAGGCACTCCATCAAGCTGAGGACACGGCTTGGTTTCATTCAGCAAATAAAAAGAAATACAGATTGCATGCCCCACCTTTTGTTTCTGGAGAATCCTTAAAACTCCGGAGGACAGGGGATGAAGCTGAGCAGTCATCAAGATCAAAACTTGTGTCTGGATCCACAAGATTTTACCTGGGACATCTTCACTAGAAAAAGCCTTTACCTACTGGTTCTCAGTACTCCTGCTGGGTATGAGCTTCATTTGTTTCATTTCTACCCGCAGTAAAAGGCCTTACCTTCCTACTGAACTGTCTGAAACCAAACCAGTTTTTCTAAGTCAAATGAGTTAATGATTATGGATCTCACCCTGCAAAAGCCAAAGTCCCTTTATTTACATCTGTGAAGGAGCTCCTTACAAAGGCTAAAGTTTCTTTCTTCTGGGTGATTCAACTTCCACATTTGGTGCCTTTCTTGCATGTGAAGTAACTGACCCTTCTGGTGCATGGAGCTGAGAAACTTTTAAAGAAAACGGGAAGTTGAGAACTGATCTGAACTTTCTGGCCTAGGCTTTTATCTAAAACAGAACAGCAGGAAAACAGTTTTCTTCCGTAGTGAAGACATCTCTGGTTTCAATATAAGGAAAAGAAACTTGTGCCCTTAAATGTGCGCTTTAGTAAAACGGGCAAGTTAGGCTCAGCTTTACAAAAAGAGGAAACTCTAAGGTACAAATGTAGTTCTGATTGCACCTGGGGATTAGAGTTTCAGAGGCACAATCAAATGAATAAAACATAGCTATCTGCATTTTTAGCACATGTTTATTAAAAAGGAAGATGTGAAAGACTGACTAGCCTTTAAAGATGCTAAACCTCCTAAAATATAGGCTTTGAGTATAGCTTATGTAGTAAGTTTGACAGAAGCATCTTGGGGGGGAAATGCCCAACACTAGTGCAAGAAAGGAAGGAAAAGCAGTATCAGTGTTAGACGCAGGGATTTCACTGCATGCAGATTGCAGTGCTAGCTCATTCCAGTGTTTTTACCACATGCTGCCAAGGTGGGTATAAAACTAAAGAAGGATCACATATTTATGTACTGTAGAATAAAATCTGCTGTGTGGACAGCAATGACTGGTATTCCCATTGCCAGCTTCTTTTTTTTTTTTTATATTAAAGGTAAAAGCTAAACACTTCCAAATACTGAGCACAATTTTAAGACCATCTAGACAGACCATCTAGACAGATCTTTTATTAAACTGAATACCAGCATTCTTAAGTCCCATAAACAGCTTTGGAAACCTTAAATCAGCTAGATTTGGGCTGATCGGCTCATCAGGAGATTATAATTATCAAAGTTAGATTTACTGTTAGGGTTAAAGGAATGTGGCTGTCATTTCCTCTTCTACTTTCTTTGAGTCCAAGGATGCATCCAACCACATAAATCCCTTTTCCTTTTATGTCCCTTTCAATGTCATGTGGCCATGTGGGCACAGCCCAGGAAGAGATACAAACCAAAAATCCTGACCCTGAAAGTCTGCTTGCTGCAGGCCAAGGACATCAGAAAAAGCAGCACGAACCCACCAGGAGCACGCTAAAATTCACAAAGCATGCCAGAGCCAGAGCTGGAGAAATATGCTTGTAACATATTGCAAACATCAGACCCTACGACTATGTTCAAATTGTAAAGAGAATGTAAGAAAGCACCAGAGTTTCCTTTTGTTTAATTAATTAAAACTGAGTATTTCTTTCCTGTTATTTAAACATCATCCCAAAGAGCCTAAATGATGCTCTTCCAATTCTTTAATGAAAATTTCTTGCATCCTAACATTTGTGAGCTATATATCCGATGTTTTTAGGAAAACACAGGAGACAGCCCAAAAGTTGCAGCCCAGAAAAGAACAGTCATGCAGTGGCAGCATTAAGTAGAGAATGAGTTAATCTCAGCTTTGTACACTGTACTGATTATAGTACTTGTATTTTCAAGAAACATGAAATAATTATTTATGTTTAGAATCCTGTAACATCACTAAGGTGATATGTATGAGTTGAGTACATATGGGACGTGGCCATGAATATCCAGATATGTGTATGTGGAAATATATATAGATATATACATAGCAAGGGAGATGGAAGGAGGGGAGAAGATTTGTAAAAGAAAGATTTGGCTGGATTTTTGTTACAGGTTCTAATCTATTTTATGTTGTTTTTAAGGCAGTGCTGTTTCTGCTGCTGGGGATAAGGAAGATTAATCCATAAGGATTCTGAAGTTGCTCTGAATCGGAACAGTTACTGCTAGGTGAAAAACAAACGACAGTTTCTTCATTAAGAAAGTGCATTCTTTCACAAAGAAACAGTCAATGGCATTTTCATGTTATATCATCAGAGATGGACATGATAGACTACTGTAGGAAGCAGCTTTCATAAGGGAGATGATCTGTATTTTCTCCTTGGCACATCAGTTCGTATTCTGACAAATCCAGTCATAAAGTGCTGTCACCTTACTGTATACACCAGGATGATTGCGCCGAGCACATCCTTCACCCCAGCTCACAATGCCAGCAAGGTACCATCTATTTCCCTTTCCTGTGCAGGCCAAAGGACCTCCAGAATCTCCCTAAAATGAAGGGAGTTTGGCCATTAGTGCACGCACACACACACTGAGCACCGTAACAAAAGTTAGGTTATTTAAGGACAGTAAATACCTGCCCCTCTCTTTCTCAAATTACTATTTAATATTAGAATCTTATTTCTGGATAGAATGTACCCAGCTAGATGTCAAATTTATTCAATTTATTTTAAATTATGGAAGTAGCACACTAATCAGTATAAAGCAATGGCAAGAAGTTGTTTAAAAAATTACTCATTGCTAATGTCCCATTACAGGATTCATAAAGCATCTGATCACAGGCTGAGTGGGGGGAGGAGAAGACAGGGATGGGAAGTGGGAATTCTGCTATCATTTGACCATAAATTGTTCACAGGTTGAAGGCAGAACTCTTATACTGTCTATTAAATAGGAACAGAAAGATACCACACACCCCAACAAAAAAAACCAACCAACCAAAGCAAACAAAAAAACCAACCAAAAAACAAACCAGGCACAATAAAGTATTATCAGCAGTTTCATAATCAACACTGTGTCTACATCCATAGAGGGAGAAGAATAACAAAGACTAAGGAACATGCAAATAAGAACTGGCTTCTCAAAGGGAAGACGCAGCTCTGTACAGCAACGTAGAAAAGTAAAAATTCCCATTTAGTTCAGTTCACAGGATCAAAATGCATTTGGGCTCACAAATGCTTTGTGCCCTTCATTGTTTTAACCTTGTAAGCCTTCTGTGAACAGACCAGTTCACAGAACTCTGAGCAGTTATGAATGCAGCTCATTTCTGCAACTGTTCCTTATGCATACAAGGCAGTCGGCAGCCTCCAAGTTGACCCTG